>VDFB02040627.1:0-16784 GCA_007258455.2 Sequoia sempervirens | reverse complement strand
TACCGTTAAGAAATATATGTAGATCATAATTCATCCGTCCTACTCTTCTTAGTTAAATTTACGTCAACTTTTCCGTCGATTAAACTTTTCATGGCGGTTATTGTTTGTACAGTTACACCGCCATTCAAAATGGTAGAGCTCGTCCATTGTTAAAGAAAGTAGCATCAAAGACTGAACATAAAATAGTCTTCCAGAGTTTTCTTCTGTTCAGAAATTCTCTTCATCAGATACAATCTTTTCAGATTTTTTTTAATTATTATTCTGCGGTAGAAATGCATGAATATGGCCCTACTAACTCTAAATTGAACAATATCTGATGATGGTAAGATTAGCTTAAATGCTACCTTATCTGTATAAAGACATTCATATATTCACATACTATTAGAAGAATAAAACATGTATATTAGCATTTGTAACCATCGGCTGGTTCTTTTGTAATACAGATTATTGAGAGAGATTTTTAAAATTTAACTGTGTATGTTCCTGTTGCATTAGGTGTATGCCTAAAAATGGAGAACAACGATTTAATTTACCTAGAAACATTTTTGTTTTAAATACTCTGCAATAAATACTTAACAAAAAAGTACTAGTATTTATCATACGATAGAGATCAGTAGAATAGCTAAAACAATTTTAATGTCATTAAAATGCACACCTCCAGACACAAAACTTACACAGTCATAACTATTGTTACTTAAGAGCTCTACAATCTTTTTGAAAGGCAGAAGAAGGAATACCTGTTTTGAAAATTTTTTATTAATAAAATTGGAGTCGATTTGTGTTGAATAGTTTTTCTACTTTGTAAAGATTGAAATTGGACTTGGAAATATTCCCAAATCCTCACTTTTCATGATCTACATATAATGGAACGTCAAAGGGTCTAACAAACCCTAAACCTATGTTTATTGTCTACAATTTTCAGTACAAATGTATTTCTTTGGACATTATGTATCCTTGTTTGTTTTCTACATTCAGCCATTTGTTGTGTGATTTGGTTAGTGAATTTTTATTTCAACCATAATAATGAACAGAGATGAAGAGATGAAGCAACTCTAGTGAATGCTACGTGACTCTCAACAATGTTATCCATGTCTACGACCCATCTTATAATTCTTATTGAGTCCTCTTCAACATTGACAACAATACCATAATATGCTTGCCATGAACAATGTAATAGAAATAATTCCTTTTGGTGGCTTGCAAATGAATTGCTTGAGGTCAAGTGGGCCTCTAATAACATGTTCAATATGGTTGAGGCAGCTTTTGACATGTTCAATGTTAAAGAGAGATGTGATTTTACATGCATAATGAGTTTGGCTTGGTTGATCCCAATCCTAGTTGTCAAAGTGCATCTTTTATTTAGTACACATGACCTAGCTAGCTTAGTGGTTTAGAAATAGTAATAAATTGAGTAGATCATTCTATAATCCTAATGCAACCCTATTTCTTCTTTTCCAATTGTTATTTTATCTTAATTGCTCACTCTTGTTAAATTATATTCTTTATCAAGACTACTTTCTACTTGAAGTGGCCATGTCCTCAAAGCTTAGTTATCTATGCGTTTAGCTTGAAATGATCGATTTCGACAAGCCCTTACAAATCTAAGTGGGCAAGATGCACTATGAAGTGTAGGTAATTGATGCTTGAACTACTTGAGGTAATAAATATTTGAAGGAATTAATTTAGGCCATGAGAAAGTAAAATTCTATGTAAAAGTATCATAAAAGACAAATAATAAAAATATATTTCAAATTTAAATCTAAATTAAAAATTAAAATTGAATAAATTGAATGCAAAGTTAAAATATATGAAAATACAATATATTTTTTTAAAGAGAAGGGGATACAAATTAATTTTAAAAGATTAATAATAAATAATAAACTTATTCTATTCATACATGATTCAATAACAGAATAAAACAGACATTTTAATTTATTAGAATGGAAATATTGATAAAATGTATACGTAAAAAACATAATTAATATAATAGACAAATATGATTAATATTAGTTTAAAGATAAAATCAATATTAACAAATAGAAAATTATTATAAAATTGAATATAAATTATTAAATTATTAAAAAATTAAATTTTAAAAATTAAAACTTAATTCAAATAAATATTAAAATAAAATAAACTATATTATATCTATGAAAGCTAAAATTTTACCTTTGTTAAAAAATTACAACACCAAACTTAAAAAGTTAAAAGTAAAATGTTACCTATTAAAAAGATAAAAAAATAATTATTAATTTATTGATTTATTTAATTCAACTTACTATATATATATATGGATAATAATAGATCATTATTTTTTAATAAAATAATAATAATTATTAAAAAATTACTATTATTTATATATACGTATATATGTGTATATCTATATTAAATGAAATTAATTAATAATATTATTAAAATTTCACATAATACATGTGTACATTAAAATCATTTCTATATTATATTATAACATAATAATATTAAAATAAATTTAAACAAATTAAAAAGTTTTGAAATATAACTTATATTTTATATCATCTTCATTATATATTATAACAATAAATTATTAAAAATAAAAAATATTTAAAAACTTCTCAATATATAATTTACTATTTATATAGTATATTTATTATTAATATATATTATAATTAAAATAAATCTAAAAATTTAAGTTTAAAAAAATTAAAAGAAAAAAATGTTCCATCCTTATCCACATTTCTCTAGTTTAATGCTGAGATTAGATAAGAATGGAGCTTTATTTTTCTAGTTATGTATTATATCCTTCTTGTAATTTTCAACCATTGATTTTCAAAATCAAGTCATCCACTTCATATAGAAAATGTCTTCAATGTAACTATTAATTTAGATTGTTTATTATTAGAAATCATATTTGTTAATTTTAAAATTTATTTTATTATTAAAAATTAATAGTTAAATATAATTGAGTTAACAAAAATAAATACCAAGGATGTATTAGTAGTTGCATTCTTTTTAATTTAGAATTTTGGCATCATTCTAGTTTCTATGAATTAATTTTTATTATAATATGTATGTTTTCACATATTTATATGAGTTTTTTTTTTTTTTTTTAGTATATCTTAAAATATGTTTTATTTTTTCTTAAACTTGTGGTGGCCTATAAGATTCTATTGATTTTAATTTTCAAAAAACATTATTAGGATATTAAGTTATGAATTATGTGTTTAATATTCTATTTGGTGAGTTTCTTTTTTTTTAGTATATTAGAATTCTAAGGTTTTAGTTGAGATGGTTGATGTGAAGAGAAATGACAAAATTCTTTCCACACTAGATAAGTTTGGTTCTCTCTTGAATGAAGAAATCACACCCCATTATAGAGAAAAGGTCCATTAATGTAGATAAATGTGTTTTGTTCATCTACAAATCTTCAAAACAACTTCTTATTAATCAAAAGGTCATGTGGATGAATGATTGAACATATTGAATTTAGGTGTCAACCATTATTTACATTATACGATTTAATTTGTTGTACACTCCTCTATGTTCTTTAACGTGTAATGCCCTAGTATCTATATGGTCCTTGAATCTCTACTTATTTCAATCGACTTCCATTCCATCCATTATAGAAGACAATGATACTTCCTATTCAATGCTTATAAATGTATCCATAATAAAAAAAATATAAATATGTTTTATTAGAACTATTCTTGTTAACTCTTTAAATGTTAAAATCTTTGATTAAAATTTTAAATCAATTAAAATAATATATATAATATAATAAGAAATAAAAATAATAATATTATTTTTTTAAATATTAATAAAGATAAATTTTTATGATTACACGAAAGAAATTATAATATTTAATTTTGAATGTGAATTTGGAAAATTTGACATTTTCTCAATGAGAAGATACCCAAAATAAAGTAACAACACATTCCATGCAAACATTCCCTACACTTAAGATATTGCAATATTCCAACAACTTTATATCCGACACAACATTCCCCACATTTAATATATAACAATATTCCAACAAACTTTATCTCGAAAATAATATTAGATTCCTACTCGAAAAATACATGAATCAATGTGACTGGATTCAAATTGGAACAAAGATATAGAGAGACGCGTATATACACATGCAAATTTGAAATGGGAGCAAATAGATTCAACAGGATATAAAGTAGGTTTGAAGGATGTACTGGAGAGTGAGGAATTAACTCTGGTTTAAGTGGAATTAAGAAATTCATGAGTTCAATGATAGTACACCTCGTGTTAAATACTTCGTTTCATACAATGGCTTAGTATTTTGGAAGATCAAAAAAGGTATTAACGGTGATTGAACGGCGTGGAAGAGTTCTTAAACTTTAAGGTGTTCCTTAAAAATCGATAATTTTATTTGACTGTACAGATACAAATAATTGTTATCGAATACCGTATTAGCGAAAAAGAAGCAGAGACATTTTTATAAAGAGATACCTACTGAGTGATCGACTGGCGATATTATTTCCTTCAGCTCATACAATGTGACGGCTATGGAATCTTTCTTTTCATTGTCGCGGCGGCTCAGTGCGCGCGTCAAATCGACACTTCGACAGTAAAACTCTCCATGGCAGAAAAATGTTATAATAAATTTATTTTAGAGGAGCTGCACAGCGTCTGCCGGGTGTGGTGTTAAGGGGAATGAATTGTAGACTTTTTACAGATGGCGGGGCTTGACTGGTGACATAAAATGTTCTGTTCATATTAAACATGTTCAAGTGATTTTGTTCAATAGACATTCATTAACAAATAAATAAAAGTAAATATTGTTTGTAAAGGCTAATTAGTGGTTGGGCTTAACCAGCACACTCTAAGCGTTGACCACGCTTAGGTGGCTGGTGTGGGGCCCAATTACCTGTCCCACTTGCTGATCGCCGTTTCCGTTTCTCCCGTTCACCGTTAGCATTCAAATTGTTCCCGCGCAGTCTCACCGTTTCAGCACATTCAAAACCAGGTTTCCCACGCAATTGGTTTTCATTTGTCACTCTTGAACTGTGCAAAAATGGCAGCTTTGGAACAAAGTATGGACGTCCATTAAAGCATAACAGACTAGGGATTATTCAATATGCTCTGGTAGACATGTATGCAAACTCTGGAATCATGGACAAGGCACGTCAACTGTTTGACAGGATACCACAAAGAAATCTGGTCTCGTGAAATGCTATGCTTGCAGGATATGGACAAAATGTGTTTGCTGAAAAGGACTTACAGACTTTCAATCAAATTTAATCGGCAGGTGTAAATCAGAACTCCGCAATCTTTGCCAACATCCTCCCTGCCTGTGCCAAAATGGGAGCTTTGGAACGGGGTATGGACATCCATCACAGCATAGAGGAAAGCATGTTTTTGTCAGATGTTGTAGCTGCAACCGCCCTGGTAGAATCTATTATTTAGCATGTATCTATTTTAAAAAACGATTAAGAGTCACTTGAAAGCTGACTATAATCCTTATTTTTTCAGTGGTTCAATAGAAATTGCTTATTTCTCATATACTTAGTGTAATTGATTATGGATATTTTCAATTTCTAATATTATAGTTTTATATAATTCTTATGTAATTTATTGTATGAGAATAATCTTATACTATTTAAAATTACAATTTATTTATGTAAAAAATCAAAGATTATATTGATATGAGCTCATATATATAATATTTTTCACATTATTATTCAAGTTTAGGATAGTGGTGATACATTTTAGTCTAACCTCCTCTAACTACCTTTTTTCTTGTTCATCTTAGAATTCTTAATTCAATTTATCTTTGTGTAGCTTCCAAGTCTAAAATTATACAATGACGCTTGTAATAACCTATTTCAACTATTTTTCTTTAGGTAGGGAGCATTCTATAGATATTTGTAGTAGATACTCTTCAATATTTACTATTGATTTCTCTAGGGATTCATTAATTTAGTAGTTGTTCCCTAACATTGTTATGTATGATATATCATATTTAAAATTGTTGGAGAGAGAGATTTATATTAAATTCACCTATTGATATTATGGTGTAGATGTAAAAAGTGTTGTAGTTGGGAGGTTCTAATTACTTCTATTGGACGATAAACTCCTTAATTTTTCTCATAAGTTCCAAAATTTTATATTATATAAGAGTAATAAATTTGTCCGCTCTTTTTATTTTATTTTTTTAAGCCTTTACTTCCTATTTTTTACCCAACCTCCTACCATGTGGTGTATCATTAATGTGTTGGTAGTCTCCTTTATTCATTTTGTTAAATAGTTCCATCTTTAGAAATATTTGTGTTTCTTTCTCAATCCATCTTTATTCTATTCTCATTTCTTCTATATGAGTGGTATTTTTCTAAATCTATTTGACATAAATTTGTTTCCTATTCTCATTGTGCAATTTCATCATGTAAATCTTTCACCAATTCATCCAAACTATATATCCCATATCATAAAATAGATGTTATACTTGACCTAAATTATTCTTATTTATTATATCTATTTTTGTTAATAAGGTGTTCTAGGCCTTCTTTGTAGCCTCTATTTTTCATTACCGACACTCTTATTGACTTCTATATCTTTTGACAAGAGAGTATTTACTCTCTATTTAGATAAGTTCTATATATTTTCTGCTAGCTTGTCTCTACTATTTATAAGAGATCATTAGTTATCTTTTCTAAGACATATATCCTTATTATTTATTTCATTTGTACTATCTCTTCTCTTTTTTCTTAAATATGTTTACGAATTCTTCAAGAAACTTCTTGATGATTTGTAGTGCATCATATGAGGACTTCATGTTTATTCTAACATTACTTTTAAAATAATTAATTTTATTTTGTTGGATTTTTGTGTATATATATTTTTCTTGTGTAGGCATTCCTATTGTAAAAAAGGTGACCTATACAACAATTGGACATCTATTGTGTCTTCTTATTCTTCAAAAAAAAATTCTACTTTCATCCTTTTAGGTTCTTTTTCAACCACTTTTATTTGTAATCATGGCACAAATGAGAAGGTGATGGATTTTATCCTCTATTATTAATGAGTTATTTCATAGATCTCCTATAACTTCTTAAATTTAATATCGAGAGGGAAGTTATTAAGAATATGTACCCAAAGCTTTGCAATAAAAAACTCTTTCATAAATATCCAACTTTTATAACACTTTACAACACCTTCTCTAATTATACATAGGTGACAGATCAGTTTAAGGCCATCTCCTCTTTGACCTTTATGCCTCTATTTATAAATAACCCTATCATATTCTCAAGAAACCACAATTATACAAAGAATAACACTAATAACTTATGATTTTCTCCTTAATCCAACCCTAATAATTAACTAAACTAATTGAATATACCTTTCTCATCTTCGTCATTTGAACTTACAATCTCCCTTCATTCACAAGCTAACTCTAACTGGATAAAGCTAGAAAAAATCCCAATTCTATCTTTCATGAGATTCTTTCCAATAACCCCATCCAATTTCATCCTATTCAACCCTTTATCCCCAACCTTTTTTATTATTCTACCAAATTTTCCAAATCTTTTTACTATATATAGACCTATTTTGCTATGAAACATGCCTTAATAAATTATCCTCTCCGTTTTATTTTCTTAATTAGCTCTTTGGACTACCTTATCACCAAATCATATTCCCTTTACCTATTTTTTTTCATCTTCAATTTCATAAATTCTCCTAAGATATCCTTCTGTTAATCCAACACTAGTAATTACTGAAGTTTTTTTTCTTTTTTTCTTAAGTTAGAACTACATGGCCTTTTCCTTGAGTTTTTCCTTTTTTTCCTTTGTATTAGTTTTCCAATTTCTCTTTTGTCAATGAGTATTCTCCTATTCTACATTTTTTTTACATCTGATTTCTTACATTGTCTAACATTTGCTTCTCTACTTTACTTATTCATTACTACTTTAGCATCATAGGTTACATTTGAACTAGACAATTATTCATTTTCTAGACATGGTGCCAACACATTCTTATATAACTATTATATTTGGGACAAATATAAATATCATGTAATTAATCACCACCAAAATCACATGTGGATTTTCCTCCTTTTTTTCTACACTCATCACCATAATGTCCTAGAGTTTACCGTAGTTATAACATTTTGGCCTTTTGGTCCTTCCTCTTTCTCTAGTTCCTATATTATTATTATTGTTGTAGCCTCCCCTACCACCTCATTTTCAATAGCTATTATGATAAATCATGGAGCAACCTATATCTTGAATTTGTGGTACCATATAGTGTATATTGTTAGGTGGTCTTATACTTTTTCTCAATTGAAGTTCCCACTAGCCATGTGCCAAACAAACATTGAATGCTATTATAGCTAAACCCTATGCTCTCTCCATACCCAAATCCAAAAATGTTTCCCTAGGACCAATCCATGAACAATTGGTTCATATTCATCTTCTTCATGAATTAACATTTGAAACCTATTTTTGTCATGTTTGTCACACTTTATACTTTATAATATATATGTACTATCGTTCTATAGAATTCATCAAGTTCCCCTCTTAGTGTGGAATCCCTCTTCATGCCTTTGATTATCAAACATTCATTCCTTAGATGTTCCTCCCTACTATAATTTTTAAACCAAAATTTACTTCTTCTAGGTGGGGGGGAAGTGTCAACCATCTCACCTAAGTTCATTATAGTTTATTACTCCAACATTACATTTTCTAACTCTAACTTGAAATTATCAATTTCACTTTCCCATTAAATCATTATCCTATATATTTGATTGGGAGTATATTTTAGTGATCAATTCTATTACATCCTTATATGAAGAGGAAATTTTCTCATCTACTTCTTCTACAATGTGAGAGGTTAAACCTAAAATAAAACACTCAATTCATTTATTTTATGTCAAGTTTTCTTCTAGCTTTCTAGTTCCACACTTTTAAATCATCATTCCTAATATTTTATTGATTCCTCCTTAGTTTAAACTATCATCTTCCATATTTTATTTATTTTTTTGTTCATACATTAGGTGAGTGGAAAGTTTCCATAAATAATTCACTCAATTCTTTCCATGTTTTATCATACTTAGGGCATTCTTTAATGCACCATATTAGTGCCTCATGATTGAGGTTCTCCACAAAATTGTAATTAGGTTTAGTCATCATCTGAAATGCCAACCCCACTCCAATGAAATTTCAAGGTAAAGAGATGTTCACTAGAATCCTTGGTGTATTTACCAAAAATAGGGAGCTTAATTTTATGTGCATCCATATTTGGATTATCCTTTCTCCTAATCTATTATCTACTCTTGGATCTCTTTATCTCTTGCTATCATGGATTCTTTACCTAGTTTCACTCTTTTTCTACTTGACCAAAGTTCTTTCTCTACTATTATCTCTTGGCAATTGAACATCTAAGAACTCACATCCTAATATTTGTCATGTAAATCTGATATGTACAATTTCTTCTTGATATTGTTTTTTCTAACCCAATTAAGGATTCACTACTTAATGGAATCTTTAGAAATTCATCTTCATTTTGACAACATGGGATGTGACTCTTATTCCATGAGGTTCATTTCCTCATAGTGTCTCTTTAGCTTTGGAAATGCGTTGGTTGATAACACATCATTTATTAATTGATTTATCTTTAATTTTCTTTGATTGTTTTCTTTCTCAGCCTAGGAGTTACTCTTTGTATCATCTCCAAAGTTTCCTTGTAAAACTCTACTTTTTGGTGACTAGATTTTACTCTATTGCTAAATATTCTCTCCTCTTCTTCACCAATTGACTTCTTATTTCATTGATTGTTTATTTTCTCTTCTACTCAATAGCAACCACATCTATAGTATCCCAACAAATAAGGTTAAACTTCTCTAAGCTCATTGTTGTCTTATATTCTTTCAATTTCCTTATCATTTTAGTTAGATTTTTCTATATAGATCTAATTTAGGTTATAAACCACTCTATTTCAAGTGCATCCCTCTTGATACACTCTCTTGATGCTTCTCTTGTCCATTATCTTTTGTCTCAATCTTAGGATTGTTTCAATGTTCTTCCTTCTTCTTTCTTATTTTCTATCATGATAATTAAATTCTCTTCAAAATGTATCTTGATGTCACCAATACATTCTTTTACTCTCTTATTATAATTTTTTTTCATAAATATTTAATTTGATTTAATTTATCCATCCTTAACTCCTTTATTTTTAATACCTTAATTTATCAAGAGGTACTACAAGACACACAATATTACCACTTGAATTTCTTTTTAATACCTACAATGATCTCTATCTTATTTTGTATTCCACTAGATTAATTTCAGAGGACATACCTTCTAGTGCACTTATGGGTTTTCATCACTAGTCTCCATTATGCTGCTCTTTTTATTTTCCAATTTAATAGGAATAGATCCAACTACCCTTTAGAATTTTTAGAAAGTCATTTATAGGGACAGTATGCCTTAGTCTAAAATCCTTTTTCAAGGGCTAGATCATTGCATAGGACTAAGGAAATTTGGGAAATTTTATTGGTAGATATATAGATCATTAGTGAAGGTGGTCCTTGCAAGATAATCTCTAAGAATTAAGGGTAGATTTCCTATCTATCTAAGGCTAACCCTAAAGCTATTTATAATGTGAGGGGTGTGAAAAGGAATAGAGGTTGCATGGATATGGGTAGAGGTTGCTTGGCTAGGCATATAGGTTACTTAGATACATAGGCCTTTTGATCGGTCACTCTCTTAAGTTTTAGAAAGGAATTCACAAGTAAATCATTGCTTGGATAAGGATGTTGTAAAATTTAATCACATCAAATGCACCTTTCCACTTGCTTTGGGTGGTTAAGTGCATGTAAGATGTGTGTCATGTTGTGATTAGTCCAAGAAAGTGACCCAGGTGACATAGGAAAATATTCATATCCACATATGGCATTGGCTTGGTCATTAAGGGATTATCTTGTGGTGGGTTTTAATTGGTTGGTAAAATCTAAAGAAGTCTAGGTTGCATTGAGAAATTTTGGGAACTAGGGTTTAGGTTTACCACAAGCTAACTTACTTTTAGGGAAGGTTGTATAAAGAATGTTAGGAGTTTGAAAGTAAAATATGCAAGGAAGAGTGAGGATCAAGGAAAGGGATATTCAATACTGATGGAAGAAGAAGTTGGATCAAGGTGAGGGAAAATATGATACCACTAAATAATATGGAAAAAGGGATAAAGGAAAGGAATCAAGGATTAGGCATATAGAGTGCTAGATGTACTTTTTGATCAAGGAAAATATTGAAGTCCAAAATTGTATGACTCAAGAGAAATGGATTAAGGATCATTAATGTGGTGTGCCAAATGCTATAAGGAAAAGAGTGAGGGAAATAGGGTGGAAGCCTTTCAAGGTTTAGAGATTAGTTTTGCCACACACATTTTACCTTTTAGATATGATGGTCTGAGTAATCCTACAAGTATGGATTCCACAAGGAGGAAGCAAGATGGGAAGCAGGTTGAGGGAAATGAGTAGGGAAAATACTAAAAGCCCAAGATTTTGAGACTTAAAGGAAAAGTAAATCTTCATATTAGGAATTAAGGATGGTGAATACTCAAGGCAAAAGAAGAGGAAACATGGAAAATTGTAAGTGGAGAATAATTGAGCTTCATTGATTAGTCTTATAGCTTAAGTACATTATTATATGGAGACCTAAAATCATAAGGCCAAAGGCAAAGACAAAGTAGGGAGTGGAAGGGTGGGTAAAGCCATGATAAAGTACCTAGGTAATGAGAAGTAGTCAAAGGTCTCAATAAGAAATGGAAATGCTAGGTTTCAAGGAATGGAGGGAAAAAATATTAGCAAGAGGAAACCAACAAACCTAATAAAAGCTACAAATAGACATAATCACCCCTAACACTTAGAAATTTCTATAGTTTCAAATATTTAGGCATGTGATGAGTATACTAAAAGACAAAACACTACAACAAGAACATTTTTAATAAGGGTGTCTGTTGAATGAATTCTTAGATTGGTTATAGATGGTGGCCAAAACATTGTACTATTAAGAAAGGAAGCACTCAACTTTGGATAAATTTGCACTTACTAATATAGGCCCCAACATCACCTAGAAAGGGGCAAGACAAAGATATCACATAAAAACTATAGGGAAAAAATATAAGTCTTTGATCAAATATCAATGGACTCTATAGGCAACAAAATCAAACTAAAAAAGAATTAGAAGCACAATAGGGTCCTTTCATTAAAAATAATATGTTAAGATAGAGGCTCAAAAGGACAAACATCAATAAAGGAGTTAGTTCTCTGATTTTATCTTAAACTAGAAATGGTGTTGCAAGGCATAAATAAGTGGAAACTTTATTAGAGAATGTTCATAAGCATTCTAAGATAATCAAACCAACTTAGGAACCCATATATTAAGGTTTATCATAAGTAAAGCTTTTTAAAATAACTTCATTAATGAAATTAATCCTCATGAATTACAAGGCCCTTGATTGATCTATGGCAAAATGTCTATGCAATTGAGTTCATTTCCTCTTCATGAAATCAACTAAACTAATTGTTAAAAGTAGGAATTGCAACAGTCTTGGAGATAAATTTCATTTCATTGTGACAATTAACACATACTCAAAGGTTCTTAACAAGACTAATAATTGTTGCAATAGGCATGTCAAGAAAACCAAAAGAAATTGACATCTTTTCACTATGGTGGTAGAGAAATAATTTGTTTCACTCCTTTTCCACACGACTAAGTGTCTTGCATCTGGACAATACCCAATTGCCTTCATCTCCCAAGCCAATTTCTCCAACTTTACATAGATTTACTATGTCTGTGGATGTCATTTGTCTCCTACAAAATAAGCACATGGCGTTCAATACATCCAGAGAGCTTGTTAATTCCTTATCCTTCATCAATCTCCTTACCATTCGCTCACACCACTGTCCACTACTGCATAGATGCTTGAAAGAACACAAGTCAATTTTTTTAAGATCCAAATAAAAAATAGCATTGTTATAAATAATCCTAAACCTGTATTCATATGTGATCTGCAGGCAGCAAGAAAATACATCGGCACATCCACCACAGGTTTAGCTTACAAAATAGCTCTATCCTTTATGCTTTGATGGATGTCCATACCCTGTTCCAAAGCTCCCATTTTGGCACAGGCAAGGAGGATGCTGGCAAAGGTTGGCAGGCTGGGTTGTACACCTGCCAATTGCATTTGCTTGAAAGTTTCTGAAGCCTTTTCAACAAACCCATTTCGTGCATACCCTGCAATCATGGCATTCCACGAGATCACATTTTTTTGAGGCATTTGGTCAAACAGTTCACGTGCCTTGTCTATGCTTCCACATTTTACGTACATGTCTAACAGGGCGGTTGCAGCTATACCATCTGACAAAAAAATGCTTTCCTTTATGCTGCGATGGATGTCCATATCCCGTTCCAAAGCTCGCATTTTGGCACAGGCAGGGAGTATGTTGGCAAAGATTGCGGAGTTCTGATTTACATATGTCGATTAAATTTGATTGGAAGTCTGTAAATCCTTTTCACCAAACGCATTCTGTCCATATCCTACAAGCATAGCATTCCATGAGACCAGATTTCTTTGTGGTATCATGTCAAACAGTTGACGTACCTTGTCTATGTTTCCACAGTTTGCATACATGCCTAGCAGAGCATATTGAATAATCCCTAGTCCGTTATGCTTTAATGGACGTCATTACTTTGTTCCAAAGCTGCCATTTTTGCACAGCCGCGAGTGACAAATGAAAACCAATCGCGTGGGAAACCTTGGTTTTGAATGTACTGAAACGGTGAGACTGCGCGGGAACATTTTGAATGCTAACGGTGAACGGGGGAAACGAAAACGGAAACGGCGATCATCAAGGGGAACAGGTAATTAGGCCCCACACCAGCCACCTAAGCGTGGTCAACGCTTAGAGTGTGCTGGTTAAGCCAGCCCCCTAATTAGTGGATCTTACATATTTTGAGAAAAAAGGGATAAAGGAATCATCTGTGCATATAGCATGTGTTTTGGTGAATTTTAAAGGAGGTTATTGACTAGTATTTGTAATTTTAAGAGGTGTAAGAGATGTGTTGATAAGAAATTTATAGGATATCATTGGTTAGAAGGGAAAGTTTTTATGTCAAGTTAGAAAAGAAATGTGTTCAAATTCATAGTCATGTATCATGTAAATGAATAGCGTGTTTTAATTTCACAAAAAAATATAGTTCATGTTGTTTATTGCTAGACATGAACCATTATATATAGAGACAAGATTTTCAATTAAACAAAGTATACATCAAACTAGAAAAGCATGTGTCATTCAATAGGAATACAAAATTGTAATGTTAGGATTTTGCATCTTAGTGTACAAGTAAATGCATGATAAGATTAAAAACATGATTTTTTGTTTAAATTGTAAGTCAACTACAGGGATATCAAGAAAAAATGTTTCAAAACAAACAAATAAATGCACCTATATAGACCAACATACACCTATATAAACAACTAACTAAATTTTGTTGTAATATTTGCATGTGCTATGTAGAGAGGTGTGATTTTCAATGAATGGACATAATTTTTCAAAATACAAAAATGCAACTATTTATATAGAGATGATCAGTTCAAAGGGAAACTCAATCTTAGATAGTGCAAGAAAAAGTCAAAAAAGAGATTTCTATAAATATGAAATAAAAGTAAGAATTTCTTACATACATATTTACTAGAGTAGTTGCATCTATGGTAGTTGTTTTATCTTCACAAAGAGGAAGGATCTATGATATGAGAAGAGAACTTTTAGAACTCCATGTTTCAAGAGATGGAGAAGAAAGATTATGTTTTTCTTTCAAGTCATGCAATTTGTCTACTTCTTGAAGCAATGTGAAACAAGGAAGTATAGTGCAGTGAATGTTATTTTGAGGAGAATCTTATTGTTGAAATGGCAATGAAAGTTATAAAAAAAATGGATTTGGAATGTTTCAAGGCTTCTCAAAATAGACTTGTCTAAATGCATTTAAAAGTATGCATGGTCTTAGGGGATACTTCATGTTTATTTTACACCCCTGGTTCAGCTATCCTTGTGTATGCTTCTATGAATTTATGATGCATACTGGTATAATGTTGATACACTACTTTTATTTTACTAGTGTATAATCATTATTAACTATTTGCACCATTTGTTTCCTTAAGCTTTGGTTTAGTTCTTGGTTGCATCTTGTTCTTCTTAGTATTAGCAGTGTTCATCTTTGACATGTTCAATGATATTCTATTTGATATTCCACTGGATGGTGTTACATCCATTTTGGTATTGCATTATGGTTTGGATTGCATACTGATTGGTATAACAATTGTTTAATGATTCAGATTGGCAATTTAAATTGTTTTAGGTTTCATGAGATAGTTATTTAAGATAGGACAACATTAGTGAAAGCAACATTTGTTGCTTGGACGCATGTAGGTAATAAGCACTGATAAGTGTGAGTAGTGATTGAACAATGCTATATCATAGGGAGAGATTTCTTGCATATTTCATTCCCATTGTACAAAATACTTTTGGTGATTGGTTGTAATACAATTTGGTGATCTATACATTCTCAACTTGTCATTGATGTATGACAGTGGCATTTATTACATTCTCAGTTTGTTCTTAGGGTGCTTGATAATGATATTCCTATGTGCTTTTGATAGTGAGTTGCTACTTGCAGGTTGTGCAATTGATGCATACATTGATATTTTTGGTCTCACAATACTCGATTTCATGACCTTTACATGTTGATGTTTCCTTGGTGTAAGGTAATAGCTATTTGTAGGTATTGTGACTTCATCAATGCTAGCTACATGTTGAAAGTAGCAATGTTATAGATTTTCCTTGGTAACAATTACATAATGAGTTTTTTTGTGTTTGAGTATGCCACTATTGAAAATGGTATCCCTGTCATTTTAGGTCTTTGTTCCCAAGGATGATGATTCTTGACATTATTATTATTTCTTATGTTCCTATTAATATCTTTGAAGATGTCAGGAAGCTCCAAATAAAGGAATAGTATCCACAAATAAAGTTAGCAAGAGATTGTCAAGGTGGCATTCAAAAAATAGTGATAGTTGGTATGATAATAGAGACAGTATTATGGCTGCACAATACATGGTGATAATATATTATATGAACAATAGTATAGAGGGGAAGTTTTTTGTTGGGTATGTGCAGGATCATCATGGAAAAAACAAGCCCTTAAGTGGCAAAAAAATCAGAAAAATCAGTTAGGCAACTTGACGTAAAAATTTGAATAAGTTATCTATATTATTTCAAATATATGTAAGAATAGAATTTGTAGCAAATTGAATGTAGTTTCGAAACTACTAGGTTTGTTTAAAAAAAAAAAATCTATTTGGTTTAAATTTGAAATTTAAATGCAAGAGTAAGTACTTAAATTTTAGGAAAAAATAAGTAGCATTTGTCCTGACCAATTCCAACCATAGTAAATGATAATATTTTTATAAGATTTTAGATATAAGAAAAACTCATGTCCCAATGTGATGCATATTTTTGTAATTTTTTTCCAAGTAAATAATTAAATATCATTTTTTTATTACAACTTTAAAAAATATAAAAACTCTGTGATGTCCTGACCACCTTAACTTGGTCAAAACTTCATGAAATTCAATTTCTCTTTTTTTAATCCTAAAGTATGCAAAGCATATAATGTGACACATGTTTTGGATTCAAAAAATGTGATACCATTTGAAAACTATAGATGTTTTTCAACCAGCCTATCAATCAGGACTTTAGTCATAATTCAAATAGAAAATGAATACTAATT
>VDFB02040626.1:0-26738 GCA_007258455.2 Sequoia sempervirens | reverse complement strand
AGGGTCAACTAATCCCAATTTTCAACCACAAAGGTCTCCTAGGACTAAATTTGAACCCTAAGCCTCAAATGAACACAAAGTTTTAGCACAAAACTACACAAAAGTCCATAATACATCCCTGGTAGGAAGGATATCATTGCATTGCACACTACACTAAAGGTCCTATCCTTTCCACCAATTTTCTACACTATGGGGAGAACTACCACCTAAGGAAAAACTAGGGTTACAAAATGAGGATGATACAAGAGGAAACATCATACCTTAGGTTCAAGAGTCAAGCATAAGGTTACCATAATGGGCTCCATTAACCTAGAATACCTAGTGTTTGATAACCTAGATTTGATACCAAGTTGAAATGCCCCGTCACACGAACCCTAAAGGACAACAATTACAACACAATTTTTTTTTAAAAGTAAATATACATGAGATGTACATTAAGTTACAATACATGAAATGCCATTATACAATTACACTGACAACTTTGTCCTCTTGGGTACATGTGAAGACATTACGTAACCTAAACCCATACCATAACAATAGCGAACGAGTTCCAAGGTTACCTTATAACCCATGATATAGCATACATTTATAAAATCATACATCCATTATAATTCCACCAATAAAAAACATCCACATGTGAAAACTCAACATAAAAATATTAACTTAATCCCAATAACCATAAACATATTATCATCATGTGAATACAATGGAGCATATTTCCATAGATACAACACATCAAATAATGGATACCACAAATCATTAACCGCATAAGGTTACAAAGGTAAAATAATACAATACATCTATTTCATTACATTACATCATTCTATGTCATAAGTGTACATCAATGTTTCCCAATACAATGTGGGAGTCGTACATCAATTACATGAGTATAACAAGAATGAATAATATACAATTGAATATATGGTGAAATCTGGAACACTCTGCATCAGAACAACACCACACTACATGAATGCTGATAGGGAACCCAACGGGGTGTAAAGCACGTTCCACCCGACCACGTGGACCCAAAGGCCCACCCCCCTATGCTAGGAGATGACAAGAAAGACCCACAAACCAAAATAATCAAGTAGAACGACCACGAGACCCAACCACATAAAAGAAACTAGAACATAACAACCAACATCAACAACTACTTACAAGGTGACTACTTCTAGAGACATGTAAAGGTAATAACCAGGCATACTAGGGATATTGTTGGAGAGTGTCATCACACGACCCTATCATGGGTTATCCTGCCTGCCTCTCAATAGGCATTGGCCCCCATTTATGGTTATCCTGGCTGCCTCTCACTAGGCAACAGACCCATAGGGTGGCATGTGCGAGACCACTAGCCTCTCATGAGGAATAGGTGGCGATCTTGTCGACCATGGCCTTCTTAATTAGCCCACCCTTAGTCTGCAAGAGCACTAACAGGGTGGGTGAGGTAACTTACTTATCTTTAGTCAATGTGTTTCTACCCAAACCCACTAGTTTATTTTATTAGGTTTTCACTTATTTAACCAACTCTTCCATGGGTTATCTAGGTTGTCCCTTTGTGCACCGACCCCCATGAAGAGCCACTCTCCTTGACAGCCTCGAAATAAAACTCACAACAAGAAGGGGTGTACCGAAACATACAAAGCACCAAAACCACAACAACCAAAGTCATGTGTGAGGCACAACCTTCCTGCATAAAGCCATAACCCAAGGAAAGAAAACCATGGAACAAGGTACACCCACGAGAGCTCCAAATAGGAATAGGACAAAAAGGTTCTCCAAGATACAACCATAGAATACAGCATGAACAAGTTCCCCCATTGCCTTTGGAAGCCTAAAACAAACTATCCACCAACTCCCAACTGTGGGTATAACAAAATTCTATGGGTTCCCATAGCTTTTTCCAACACGGTTTCAAGAAGTTCAAGGAACAAAATCTCCTCATGACAAAATTCAACACAAAGGAAGAGACTCACAATGAGGAACCAATAGACAAAATCAATCTTCAATTTACTATCACATTTAAAGTAATTAGTTACAAGAAGGACATTTAAATCATCACAACAATTAGTTTACAACATACATAGAGATGTCATGTACATACTAAAGAACCATACAGATACTTATACACATTTAAAGTAACAGTACAAGGAACGTTAAATAACCAATTACATTCTATTCAAACAATCAATGTGAAATCATCTAATTAAATCTAGAAACCATATTTTATATCCAATTACGTGTTTTAATACATTGAATTGCTTAACCAAAAAAAAACATATAAATATAAATATATGAAAGTATCTAATTCCTATCTACTTCTTAATTCACAAGGGAAAACCAAATTCAATAGAATCGTGTTTAATCTATATGAGTTATTAAAACAATGCTTATTCTATTTGATTCCCAACTCCTTTTGCATATTAGTCTTCTCTTATATGATTTCCTATTTTATCTTATCTATATAATTATCAAATCTCAAATGATACTCTTTTAATGATCTATTGATGTATATGTAATTTACTTGCCCACTTGATCAATCACATAGGTAGAATGTTCTAAATTAAATCATTTTATTTCCACAAGATATATAGATACATATAGGTCTTAACATAGTTATCATAGTTAATATTCCCCTTTTATCTTAATTAATTTTCTCACTTAATTCACTTAACTATCACCTATTCATCTATCAGTTAATCGATAACAATAATCACCACATTATGTTAGTTTTCTCATTACGAAGTCATTTTGAATAATTAAGAAATTACATAGATATATATTAAATAAATATATCGATACAACAAATTTGATTTTGCTATAAATCATATAATATATACGCATTTATACACATATAAATACATATATATACACATATATCATTACAGAGGGTTACATACATACATACATACATACATACATATATATATATATATATATATATATATATCGTTACATTTAAATATGCTTAAATATTCCTTTAACTCAGATCTTTTTATATATATTTATATATATATATGCTTAAACATATTCATATATATATATATATATATATAAATATAGATTCAATAATATCTTAGCAACTAGTAGTTCTAGGTTCGATTGGCTTCCTCCTTTGATGGAAATTTTTAGTGTTGCTTTTATTGCTATTATTTAGTCTTAGTTGAGATAGGTGAGGAGAGAAATGTAGAGTAAGCCGTGTTGATATCACCATAACAATATACAATAAACAAAAATTGAAGGGCGAATCCAGTTAAGCACTGCCATAACCTAGGCATAGCCATTAGAGGACAAGGAAAAATCTACAACCAACAGCAAAAACAAGGTCACCAATGCACCCATAAGTCTCAAAATTAATTAGAACAAAGATCCTATCCCGGGTGTGGGAAATCAAGGTAGAGAAAATACTTTAAATTCTGAATCTTTGTCATCTACCAGCGTACTAAAAGGCTTAATTAGGGTGTGCATGGATGCCTGCCAGCAGAGGTCTATGGGGAATTAAAATGAAAGATTTTAGATGATTCTCAGGAGGGTGAAGGAATATGCATATGAGGAAGAAGTAAAGGGCGTGTGTTGGAAACAAAATGAAACAGTCTAAAGAATAGGCTTGCGCTATAACACTTTAGGAAAAGTTAATTGGCAGGTGTAAAGTACAATTCCATGACCTTTCCAGCATTTTCCATTCTGATTGGGAGCTTTTGGGGGGCCTTCTACATGCATCGAGTATAGAAGAAGGGAAACATTGCAAGAAAACTCTCATAAACAATGATTTAATGAAACACCCTATATCACATCTTACTTGCAAACGTATTCCACTTAAAATCACATGCATATAGTTATTATATTTATCATTAAATTTCAATAATAGTACACATAGGATGCTTGCATCATCACATAGGTTCTAAAACCTTAATCTGAACCACATAAATATATATTGAGTCCATAACACATTATTCCAATAGAGCAAGTCTCATGCAACATTAACGCAAGATCGATAAACCAAATTCCATGCATACACAAGGAAGACATAATTGACTCTTAAATCCCTCAAATCAAATATCCAATCTCTGCATTAACTACCAAAGAAAATAAAAGACTCCCAAACAAGCCTCTGATTCGATGCGAACTATCTCAGATTTCAAAATAAATCAACTCAAAAATACAAAACAGTGATATGGCACATTTGCGACCGAGACTAAAATATGAATAAGAAGTAAATAGAATTCACCAACTGACAAAAGGAGAGACTCTAGACTAGAAATATGACTTAGACCAATTGAAGAAAGAAGCATTTAATTACCCAGAAGCATAACTTGAAAATCATAGAGTGGAAACACAATCCACAAGACTTCCATCACACGTTCAGATTTCAAGAAAAGTGAAAACCAAGGCTCTCTCATTCAATCAATAGAATATTAAATGGATATACAGAGTTTTTCCAAAACAATTAGAACATAGAATACACAGCTAAAGGCAATCTTCATCCATTGAAGCTATACACATAGATAATAAGTAAACAGAATCACCAAGACAAAGACATAGATATAATCCAGAATTTTTTAAGGACAACATGCAAAATAACATTAAGCAATCTTTCTTTCGAAAACAAAGATACATAAGGGAAATAGAGGTATATTAGATCACCAACTTGGAGTAAGGAAGTAGAAAAATATTTTTTTAAAAAGTTGATTCCGCACGATCAATCAATCCACCCACATAAATGAACAAACTTTTCCAACACAAGCCCAACACCAAAGAATCTGAGAAGATCTTCCCCTTAATTTGTAGAGCCCCCAGTTCCTCTCTAAGAACAAAATTAACTAATAAAATGTTTCTCCCAACAAGCCAGAGTAAAATCATTCATTTTGAAGACAATATTCCCCAAAACCCCAAAAACTGTAATCACTTTCAAAATAGGTGATCTTTATTTTTAGAACTATCATTCCAATCAAAAAAATATTATAATAATAGGTCTTGTTCCTGGTCAAAAATATAGTGAAATTGTGTTTCCCATCCTTTCACCAAATCCTGCTACTAATAAAGCAACTCACTTCCTGAAATATCCCATATATGTGGGTGGTAGTAGAGGAAGAGGACAAATTTATCCCGATGGTAGCAAAAGCAACAATACAGTCTACAATGCTTCAACAATGGGTAAAGTAAGTAAAATTGCACGTAAAGAAAAGGGTGGATATCAAATCACTATTGATAATCCAGCAGACGGTCGACAAGTGGTTGACTGTGTACCTCTGGGACTGGAACTTCTTGTTTCAAAAGGCGAATTCATCAAGGTGGATCAGTCGTTAATGAATAACCCTAATGTAGGTGGATTTGGTCAGGAAAATGCAAAAATAGTACTTCAAGATCATTTACGTGTTCAAGGTCTTTTATTATTCTTAACATTTGTCATTTTAGCACAGATATTTCTGGTTCTTAAGAAATAATTTGAGAAAGTTCAATTGGTCAAAATAAATTTTTAGGTGCATAAAAGATTAGAATCTCCATCTTATGGATGATTAATACAATTATATAAATATTATATAAATGTTATCTTTTGCCACCTTGATTTATCATATTCAAAACAAATCAATAGAATTTCTTTCGATAATGGAAAAGGAGAAACTTATTATAATTTTTGTTTGTATCTGAAGAGGTTAAGGTATGAGGAGCTCCTCTATTATGCTCAAACATGCACTTATTTTAGGTGCTTATTTATTCTCTATCGGTATTTATAGACTAGTAACAAGTCGAAACGTGGTTAAAGCACTTATGTGTCTTGAACTAATACTCAATGCGGTGAATTTAAACCTAGTAACATTCTCAGATTATTTTGATAGTAGGCAAGTAAAGGGGGATATCTTCTTGATCTTTGTTATAGCTATTGTTGATGTTGAAGCAGCTATTGGATTAGCTATTGTTCTAGCAATATATCATAACAGAAAATCAAATCGTATCGATCAATTTAATTTGTCAAAATGGTAATAGAGATCTCCTTCCATATGAAGAATTTGTAGACCTATTCCTATTCAAATAGATACCAGGCCCGTCTCTCTAAAAATAGATCTAGATCTCTCTTTTCTCTTTATTTTAAAGAGATTTATTATAAGTATTACGATCAATCAAGAGCATAATTCATATTTAACTCACTATCCAAATGATCCGTCTAACACGATTAGACCAGATTGGGTCAAATTCGTTTCTTTTATAAAACAAACAGATAGAATATGAATCTATTCATTATATCACCAATAATACAATTATTGATTTTCTTGATATTCATAATATATCATCATTGGCCATATATTAAAAAATCTTATTCAATTAAAAACTTTTTATATGATAACTAATGGAGTTCTTAGATCCAATGGCACATTCAGTCAAAATTTATGATTCATGTATTAGTTGTACCTAGTGTGTACGAGCGTGTCCCACAGATGTATTAGAAATGATACCTTGGGAAGGATGTAAAGCTAAGAAAATTGCTTCTGCTCCAAGAATAGAAGACTGCGTAGGTTGTAAGAGGTGTGAATCGGCTTGTCCAATGGATTTCTTAAGTGTACGTGTTTATTTATGGCATGAAACAACTCATAGTATGGGTCTAGCTTACTGATCCATAAAAAATAAAAATAGTTAGATCCATCCCATAAATATTTTTCATTCTCCTTTTCTTCTTTCACTGATCAAAACCCATAGTCGACCCAAAATTGAAAGCATGGGTTTTGATATCAAAAGTCTCTTTTCTCTTCATTATGAGTAAGTAAAAAAAAAAATCTTTTGAGAACAAAATCCACTAATAAAACTTTTTCCCCAAAGTTGATTCCTTTTAAAACAAAGATAGAGAGAGTTTTTATTTTTCCAAGACAAAATCAAGAAACAATCTCATAATAAAACAAGTTTCTTGATTCCATTCTAGTTTCGAGCCATGCATGCGCACACTTTTATCTTTTACCTTCTTTTCCATTTTTCACTCGATTGTTTTTTATCCATTTTAAATCTTATCTCCTTGCTTTACACTTGTTTTATTTACAATTCAGTTCAAAATATCAAATTTCTTATTTATTTAAAAATCAGAATACTTTCCACCATTCGATAATTGATTCCATTAATAATAGATTTATCAATCATTATAAAAATATAATTTAAAACATTATTAGCCCATTAAAACATTTATCTTTTCATGATTATAACTTATCAATAATTATGATGCAATGGGATGGTTGAGCGGGAAAGAGGATTTGAATTTCCTAGGCGACAACGGGTGGCTGGTTTGAAAGATGTTGGCTTTGGACGGAGGGATGGCCCTTTTGGGGACACAGCAGGTGAGAATGCAAATGATGAACAGGAGGGAGCAGTGTTCGAGGACTAGGGCCCAGAGAAAGGCAGGGATCCAAGTGGAAAGGTGGCATCTGAAGGTAAGTTTTCCCCTAACTCTTCTTCAAAGGATAGGGTTTGTGGGTCTGGATGCCTTGGAAACCAAGCCGAGGACAAATTTTGTGGGATCACTCACGGGAGGATCCTAAGAAGAAGTGGGTTTCACTATTTGGAACCAAACCAGTTGGAAAATCCATTTTTCCCTCGGTAAGTAATATCTCATCCCCAAAGAGTGGAAAATTTGCTATTCTGATTCCTGACCCTGTAATAGACCATAACGTAACTCTAATGGAGTCATCACTGGTTGGAAAGTTTATGGGTCCACGACCAAATATTGAGGTGGTCAGGGAATTTGTGAAGGAGAGATGGAGAGTTAAAGGACAAGTTGAGGTTGTAGCCCTACCTAAAGGTTTCTTCTCTTTTGCTTTTTCTTGTGAAGAAGATAAACTGGCAGTTTTGTGTGATGGCCCTTGGGTTATTGGCAAGTCATCTCTGGCTATTAGGAAGTGGTCCCCAAAAATGAGTTTCTCGAATGCTGCCTTTAAGGTAGTACTTGTCTGGGTGCGCTTACCTGGGTTACCACTGGATTTTTGGAATGAGGATGTGTTCAGAGGGATCACCAGCTCCTTTGGGGAACTCCTATCCATTGATGTTATGACTTCATCTAGAAAGAGGCTGGTTTTTGCCAAAATATGTGTGGGGATTACCTAGTCCTTAGATCTCCCCTCATCGATTGAGATAGTATCAAAACTTGGAAAATGGACTCAAAATGTTGAATTTGAGACTCTACCCTTTGTGTGCTTTACTTGTAAAAAAGATGGACACTGGGAAAAGAAATGTTCGAATAATAAGCCTAAAACCAATGAGAAGGTGGCTCCTAAGGAGACTAAGATTTGGAAGATTAAATTGGTGGAGAAGCCTCAGGAGGAGGAGAATAGTGTTGATTTATTTAAGGAAGGTCAGAAAGTTAGTGGAGAGCATAACCCTAGTTCGAAAAAAAGGAAAGATGAGGATTCTTGTAAAGGATTTGATAATATTGCAAATCCTAAAAAAGTGAGTTTAAAGGCCCTGACAGAGCAGAGGTAGACTTGAGAACCAAGGATTCCCAGGAGGAGGTTGAAAAAGAAGAAGGAAGGATTGCTAAAAAGAAGAATGAGAGCTTGAATGTTATCCTAGATTCAGTGACTGATAGTCTGGAGGAAACTTCCCATTCACATCAGAGCATGGAAAGGGGGGCAGAGGTTTCTGAGAGGTCTGGGGAGTCTCACTCTCCTAGTCATGTTGAGCCTCAAAGCTCTCCGGAGATGGTTAAATCTACATTTGGGAATTTAGTCGGATCTCCCAAGGGGGGGAATGAGGTTAGCTACTCCCTACTAAATAGAGCTGCTGCAACATATGACATTATGGATGGGCAAGAGTTTATGGGTCTAGAGGATCTAGATCTTGAAGAAGAGAACCTATACACCAAAGTTGAGAAGAAGAAGAGTAAAAAGGGGAATAATATAGTGGGGGTTTCTACAAGAAATAGGGCTAAAGTGGATGTAGGAATTCTGAAAAGTTTAGGTAGAAAATCAACTAAATGGCATAGAGAGTACGAATGTTTTCAAAACATTGCGGATGGAACTCAAAAAACCATCCTGGATCTATACAGAACTCCATCTATAAAATGAAAGTTATGTCATGGAACATTCGGGGACTAAACAATTACCATAAACAGGAAATTTTGCGCAATTTTGCAAGGGACCATAAGCCTGATATTCTTATTATTCAGGAGTCCAAAATTCCCAAATATCATGTGGAGAAGATTAAGATTTTTAAGAATGGTGGTGTGCAGGGCAATAGTTCAGATGGTGCCTCTGGGGGCTTGATGACTTTTTGGAACCAAGAGCGTATTCAAGGAACTCCAATTTTGGAAGATGCTAATCATGTGGCGACCAGATTTAAGCATATCAGAGATGACTTCAGTTGGATCTTGTCTAATATCTATGTGCGGAATAGTAAGACTGCTAGAAGGAATTTTTGGAAAAAAATTAAGTTTTTTAGGTCCTGCTTTCTGAATGAGAACTAGATCATCATGGGGGATTTTAATAAACCTTTGTTGGGGTCTGAAAAATTTGGTGGATATCAGATTTAGTTGGATAATAAGATGGATTTGATGAATTTTATAAATTCTCAATGCTTGCATGATGTGGACCTCAAGGGGGCTACCTACAACTAGTCTAACAGGAGAGCTGGGAACGATCCCATTCAAGTGAGGCTTGACAGGGCTTTAATTTCTGATAACTGGTTGAAGGACTATTGTTGCTCGTTAAACACTCTCTCCAGAATTGGTTCAGATCATTTCCCCATAAGTTTTATGGCCGAGTCTGTGTCTGGTAAGAGGAATTTTCCTTTCAGATTTGAAAAAATGTGGTTGTCTCATCCTAACATATTTAATTACATTCAAGATTGGTGGGACATAAATATCAGTGGTACTACCATGTTTAGAGTGGCTAAGAAGCTTGGTGAAGTGAAATCCAAGATCAGGACTTGGAACAAGGAAGTCTTTGGGGATATTTTTGAGTCTAAAGCTGCTATCCAATATGATTTAAGGGACATTCAGGACTGTATCCAGAAAGAAGGCTATGTGGGAGATTTCCTTCTAAAGGAAAATGAAATCCTTTCTAAATAATATAATATTATCTCTAAAGAAGAGGATTATTGGAAACAGAGATCTAGATGTGCTTGGCTTGCTACGAGGGACAAGAACCCCAGGTTTTTCCACTTGACCACCATGAAACATAGGGCCTCCAATCAAATTGCCTATATAATGAAGGATGGGGTCAAAATTGAGAGGGAGGAAGAGATTAGAAGTGAAGCCATTCAGTTCTTTGCTAACCTTCTCTCTTTAGGAGAGGAGTTGAATGTGGATGCTCAAAAGACTCTTATTGAGGCCATTCCTAATGTCCTGGATGATCATCAAAATAAGCTCCTAATGGCGATCCCTTCACAGGATGAGATTAGGAAGGTGGTTTTTTCTTTCGAAGGGAATAAGGGCCCTAGTCTAGATGGTTTCCCCATGTTCTTTTTCCAAGTGTTCTGGGAAATTGTTGTTGATGATGCTACTAGTGTTGTTAAAGAGTTTTTTGGAGCTAGGAAACTACTGTAAGAGCTTAATGCTACCTTTATTGTTCTCATACCTAAACTCCCTCATGCTAATTCTTTTGATTCTTTCCATCCTATTAGCTTATGCAATTCTTTTTACAATATCATTTCTAAAGTGTTAACTTCTAGGCTTTTAGGGGTTCTTCCGATGTTGATCTCTCCTCAGCAAAGTGGTTTTTTTCTAGGCAGACAGATTCTAGACTCAATTATTATGGTTCATGAGAATATCCACTTCGTCAAAGTTTCAAAAAACCAAGGTTTCCTGCTCAAACTAGACATGGCCAAGGCCTATGATAGGGTGGACTGGAAGTTCTTGATTAAAGTCCTACAAGCCTTTGGGTTTTCAGAAATATTTTTACATTTTATATGGGAATTGATCTCCACCACCAACACCTCGGTGATCATAAATGGCTCTCCTTCCTGTTTCTTTAAGGTGTCAAGAGGAGTTAGACAAGGGGATCTTGTCTCTCCTATTCTTTTCACCCTCATGGCTGAAAGTCTAGGGAGGCTCATGCATAAAAGAGTGATGGAAGGTAGCTTGAAAGGTTTAAAACCCTCTTTGACAAATCTAGCCTATTCGCACCAACAGTTTGGTGATGATATGATGCTTATGGGAAGTGCTACTATTGGTGAAGCTAGAGCTATAAAGAGTTGTCTTGTTCATTATGATCTTGGGATGTGGTGTTAATTCCCTTCCTTCAACTTACTTGGGTCTTCCTTTAGGGCCCAAACCTCCAGACTCCTTTTGGATTTATTTGGTTGATAGGTTTAACAGGAAGTTGGCTGGTTGGAAAGGGGTCCTTTTGAGTCAAGCTGGAAAAGTGATGTTACTTAAGGCTTCTCTTCAGAATCTACCTGTTTACACCCTTAGTCTGTTCAAGATCTCAGCTAAGTTTGCTGATATTATTGAAAAGATCTAGAAACGGTTTCTTTGGTCGGGGGTTGAGGAGAAGAAGAGGATTTTGTTGGTGGCCTGGGAGAGTGTGTGCAGACCCAGGAAGTTTGGAGGCCTAGGTTTGAGAAATATCAGAGTGTTTAATAAATCTCTTCTTGCGAAGCAGGTTTGGAGAACTTTTGTGGATATTCGCGAATGGAATACCATTTGGCATAGAAAATACTTGTGGGAGTTGACTCCTTTCAATACTTTCTTAATTCTTAGAACCTTCCCTCTGGTTCTTCTCTATGGAACAATACCATTAAATCTAGAGACTTGGCTGGCAAAGAAGCTTTTTGGAAGGTGGGTGATGGTAAGAAAATCCGATTCTAGGAAGATAAGTGGATTGGTAATGAGTGTCTTTGCAATATTCTGACCTATGGTATTTATATGGAGGATTGCAAGTCCAGGTTTGGCTGGTTCGTTGGGGATTACTGGAGGAGTAATCAGTGGGTTGAGATTTCTTAATTTGATTAGGCTTAGTTCTCAAGGGCGGGAGGACACTAGATTTTTGGAAGTTGTCATCCTCTGGAACCTACTTTGTCTCTTCTACAGTGGCTTCTTGTTACTCTTGCATCGACGACCCTTTATGGGCTAAGGTGTGGGTGCACAACCTCACTCCAAAAGTCAATTTGTTTGTCTGGATTCTTCTTCAAAACAAGCAGTTGATCAATGATAATCTTTATAAGAGGGGGTTCTCTTTTCCTAATAGGTGTTATCTGTGTTGTGCTGAGGCTGAGACCTCCTCACATTTGTTTCTCCTTTATCCTTTTTCTTATGCCATATGGTGTAGGATTCTACAAATGTGGGATCTTAGCTGGGTTTTTCTTGGAACTATTGTGGATTTTTATAATCAATGGAAGGCCCCTCAAAGAATTGGGCCCTGAATCTGCTCTGGAACTATATATTTCCTCACCTTTCCCAGGGCATTTGGAAAGAATGCAATAACAGAATCTTTAGGGATGCTTCTCTCTCAAAGGAAGTGGTCTTTGGTAAGATTACTAGAGCCATGGTTGAAAACTTTAATTTGCTTAATAACAAGAGTAAAGGTAAAGGTAAGGTCAGTATGTAGGAGTATGATTGTAGAATATTGGGAGCCTGGAAAATTAATGTGGATATGTTCAATATTTCCAAAAGCATCAAGGATCCTAGAGATGGAATATTCTGGAGTCTCCCTCCCCTTGGTTGGGTCAAAATCAACTTTGATGGCATGACCAAGGGAAATCCTGGGCTTACCGAGAGTGGAAGGGTGATAAGGGATGAGAATGGTGTTTTTATTGCAGCTGTGGTTGTTCCTTTAGGCACTCAGACCAACCATGTGGCCGAAACCTCTAGTGTTTTCTAGATCTTGAAGATGGCTAGCCAATTGAAGTTTAAAAATGTGTGGATTGAAGGGGATTCGAATAATATTATACAATGCCTAAAGGGCCTTCAGAAACCTTCATGATCTATACAAAATTGGATAGACCTTTCTAAGGAAATTATTAATAACTTTGAGAAAAGTTATATTTCACATGCCTATCAGGAAATAAACACGGTGGTAGATTTCTTCGCCAACAAAGGTGTCAAAGCCCAAAAAAAGATGATGTGGCAGGGGTAGGATGAGTTGGAGGTTGACGTTAAGGTCCTGATGACATATGACCGTGTTCGCAGGAAGGTGCAGTTTCCCATTCCATTGAATGATGGCTGAGTTTCCTCCCCTGCAGTCTCGGGACTGTGTTTTAATGATTATTCTAAGTTGGCTGAGGAGTAATTACTTTATCTCCCGTTTGCATGTGATTATTTTTGCACACTTTCTGGGCATTTTAGGAGCTTGTTTCTACAGGGTTCTAGACTATTCTATTCCTATTGGCAATACAATGGGTGGCAAAAGTCACAGAGTGGAGACGGTAAGCAGTGCACAACTGAAGAGCAATCTGAAGCTTTGGAAGAAGCTGGAGAATGGTGGAATTACTGTTTTCATTGAAAAATTCCATGGCTGGGACTCGGAGGTTACTGGGGTCTTTGAGAAAGATTGGAAGGATGGTGAGATTAACCTGTTTGGCATACAAGTGATCATCAATGAACAACTTATTGTCGAGGTTACTGGCCTCTCGACGAAGGGAATCAAATTCTACAAGGATAGGAAACAATCTGATGAAGCAGTCAACAACTTTCCTAAGTTGGATGTTGAGAGGGAGGAGTTACGAAGGACTTCCAGAAGCTACTATGATACAAACAAAATTGTCTTGCACTGGAGTAGGGTTTTGAATGTGTTGATGGAGTACGTCACTTTGGATGGTCATTATACGAGTCTTTGGGTAGATCATTTCGTCCATCTGAATCATTTCAAGCACTAGGTCTGGATTTCTTTTCCTTTTTATCTTGCATCTTCTCTGAATACCAGTTTGAGAAGCCATAGACAAAACCCTACCAGGTATTCTATTCTTCATGAAGGACAACTTGTCCTAATTTATTACCATTTTAAAGCTATGTCGGCTTTGCCTCACCAAACACTGTCGCCTAAGGTTAGGGCTGTTGACAAGGATAAAGGAAAATCTAGGGATTCTCCTCAGAAGAAGGGTAAGAGAAAAGTGTTAGAGGACCCCTCCTATGATGTGAACGAAGAAGATTCATAGTCAGAGTCGTTGTCTAAGTATTCCAGCCATCCTATGATCGATAGAGAAGAGAGACCCGACTTCCCTATGGACCTCAAGGTGGGGGATCATTATTTTAAGGAGGAACGGGAATTTACCACTAATGTTCTTGCAATAGCCCGCAATGGGGCGGTGGATAATTTTAGGTTAATGAGATAGGTGTTCTTTGAAATAAAGGAAATTAAGTTGAACTAGAGAGCTATGAACAATAAAATGGAGAAAGCTAATGATGACAATAATAGAGGTAGTGGTCGGGCTACTGATTTATGGACTGAGGAAGAGAAGAAGTATATGGTTGAATGCCTCAAGAAAACAGTGGAGGAATTACAGGATTTCAAATGCAATCATGATGGCAAGCAGACAGATATGGAGGAGTAGCTGAGGAACATCAAAAATTCTCTCCACGAAGTGTTGGTTATGAACCATAAGATTTTAAAATCCACTGCACAGACCATGAATACCATGGTGGAAAACGTAGAAAAATCCCATTAGGTTAAGACTATCGTGTTTCTTGGTTTGGACAAAGAGGAAGGGTAGCCAGATAGTGGGGGGTCGAGTAACAGGACCTAAGAAAATTTGAAAAGGAAGGCATACCAAGCTTTAGTCAACATCCAAGAGATCAAGAAGTATGCACTTAACATGAATTGGATTTTCTGCCTTGGTTTTTAGTGTTTCCGTCTTTTTGGGAAGATTCTTGTCTTTGTATGTGCTTTGTTAATGCTATATCCTTAGCTATCAAACTATTAAGGGTTTAAGGACCCCTCTAAAACTTGTTTGTTCCTTAATCAAAAACTTATCAATAATTATGACTTATTCTAGTCATTTAATAAAACATTTACCCTTAACTAAACAATTTAATTTAATCATTTATTACAAACCATCTAATTTAATTTATTTGATTATTATTTTAATTTTCAATTTTATTTGAATTACCTTAGTAAATCAATTTTAGTTTAATTAATTGATTTAAATAAACCCATATAAAACTATTAAGTTCACCAATAATCGGCTTAGTTGGTGTCAAGGATGACCGAAGTGGAGGGGCACTACAATTGAGTAGATCAAGATTATTTTCCATCATGATAATGTAGCTTAGGTAGCTTGATGTTTTATTCCCATAAAGGATAATTTAGATGGAAATAATTCATATCATGTGGATATCTAGTCCTTGTTGTACAAGCATGGTGTGTTTTTTAGTGGCATTCCTATAAGAAGGTTGCTAGAGAGAGGGTTTGAGCATGCAATTAAGTTAGAGGAGGGAGCTAATATTTTAATCACTACTCCCTACCATAATTTGAAGATACATAGTGAGGAAATCTAAAAACCCATTAAGGAGATGCTAGAAATGGGGCACATTATGCCTACACTATTGAATTTGACACCATTTTGTGACAGACATTCGTCAGTCATTCAAAAATCTTTGTTGGAAAAGCAACGAAATGACGAAAACATTTTTGTTGCTATTTTTTCGTCGCAAGTCCGACGATGAATTAAATGTCAAAATAACGATGCAGATTCATTGGTCGTCGAAATCATCAAATGAGTCGGATGTTTGTCAAATATCGACGACAACTTCGTGTATCCATCGACGAATTACAACCAAAATGCAATTGCAATGGCTCTTCCAAAGCGTCAAAAAAACACCAAAAGTTCATCGCAATTTCGGAATGGGAAAGTATTTACGATGAAGCCTTCACCACAGCTAAGCAACTTCGTCAGACCTTTTATGTGATTCATTGGTGGCGTTCGTCGAAATTGCAATGAAATGGGGAAGGAGTTATGACGAAGCCTTCGTCGCAGCTAAGAAACTTCATCGGACCTTTTCTATTATTCGTCGGTGGACTTCGTTGAAATTGTGACGAAATGGACAAGGAGTTACAATGAAGCCTTCGTCAGAACTATAGCAACTTCTTTGGACCTTTTCGGTGATTTTTTGATTGAGTTCATCAAAATTTTGACAAAACAATGCAAATTTTTTTAATAAAATACTCGTTGAAATGTACCATCGGTGAGAGATCAATCAAGTCGCGTCCCTTTGTATTCAAATCTGGGGAAATTATTTTATTCGGTCATTTTCCATGTTTATTAGACACCCGCTGAGACGTCATGTAGTTTCACCAACGCCTTGAGTCTCTTCGATAGTCAATATTACATATCGCTTTGGTGTCATGCAATCTCATCAATGTTCAGAGTCTCACCGATAGCCAATAGATCATATGTCGCTATGGTGTCATGTAGTCATACCGATGTTCTAAGTCTCCCCAAGAATTATTCCTTCGGTCTTAAGTGTATCGCTACGATTCTCACCAATGATAACTTATCGTTGTGACAAAATGAATGTAAGTAGAGAAACTTTTGCATACCTGCAGATGGTACAAAATTTCATGGTTAAGTTGAAGCCTCCCATCAAAAACAAGATCCAAATATCTGTGTATCTATCTCAATCAAGCCTCTAAACCCTTTAGGGCTCTTAATTTTTCCACTAACCTGTTATGCACAAAAGTCAAATTTTAGAGTTGTCACCACTAAAAACAGAAGAAGGGTATGTGCAGGATCATGATGGGTCAAAAAGTGGCAATATGATAGGTATGTGGCTGACGAATTTTTTTTAACTCAAAATTGATGAAACGAAAAGGGTTTTTAAAGGAGATTCTCAGCTTTCCATCAATATAAATTATTCTTTACTTTGAATTTGATAAGTAATTATTATTTATTTTCTATTCAAATTACAACTAAAGTCCTGATTGATAGGCTAATTGAAAAACATCTATAGCTTTCAAACAGTATCACATTTTTTGAATCCAAAACATGTGTCACATTGTATGCTTCACATACTATAGGATTAAAAAAAGAAAAATTGAATTTCATGAAGTTTTGACCAAGTTAAGGTGGTCAGACATACGAGTTTTTTATATTTTTTAAAAGTTGTAATAAAAAATTTATAATTAATTATTTACTTGGAAAAAATTACAAAAAATATGCATCACATCTTCTATTACGAGTCCCCACTCTATATCTAAAATATTATACAAAAAAATATTATCATTTTATTTTGCTAGGGTGGCCGACACCTACTTATTTTTCCCCCTAAATTTAATTACCATTGTATTGAAATTTCAAATTTTCACCAAATAGATTTTTTTTTAAACAAAAATAGTAGCTTAGAACTACATTCAATTTGCTATAGATTCTATCTTACATATTTTGGAAATAATATAGATAACTTATTCAAATTTTACGCCAAGTTGCCTAACTCTGATTTTTCTAATTTTTACAATTCTAAGGCATGTTTTTCCATGATGATCCCACATACCCGTAAAATCGTATTTGAAACCAAATCCACACACAAAACAATGTGGTATTCATACAAAGCCATACAAAAAAACTAAACTCAGAACATTGGAATGGAAACAACTTAAAATTATGATGCAGAGCATGGATTCAGGGTATAAAGAATCATTTTTCTGCCACCATAGTGAAAAGTTAGCACTTTCTTTCATCTTTGCATATTGGTTTGATGCTTCAAACGATGCATTTCTTATATTGAAAATTGCATTACCTTATTGAGCTTCTCTTTTTTTTGAGAATATTTTAATATTATGTACTTAACAGGGCCAACCACGTGACGGTGGAAGCTCATTTGGCCCCTCGCCCCCCCTCACATCACTCTCAATTCCCCATACCCAATCATATAACATTAATCATTCATTCATCCATTAATAACATAACATTCATTCATTCATCCATTAATAACATATAACATTCATTCATTAGCATATAACATTCATTAATTAACATATTCACATTCATTCATTAACATATAATATTCATTCTTCCAATTTTTACATATTATCAAAAATATTCATGATATGATTACAATCACTTTTTTTTTTGGTTTCTTTTTTAAAGCTACAAAAATCTTAAGTGGAGTATCATTTTCTAAATCAATATATATCCCCCCTTTAGTTGTTATGCCCTCTACTCATGATCTTAATGTATGGCTAGCCATCTGCTCATGACGTGGATGCCGCTACAAGGGGGGGTCTGCTACAATAAGAAAGAAATGTTAAATTGATATGTTTTATTATTATTGTTACAAGTATTTCATTAATTAAAAGAACATTAGAGTGGTTCTCTTTACCTGATGGGTCCACATCATGTTCCTGAACTTTTGTTATAGACTCCATGCCTCAAATATGCTAAACACCCTCTAAATCCTAATCTATAGTTAAAACACAAAAGGTTACATTAATTAATACACCAATTGAAATTAAATATAGTTTAAGAGAACATGAGAGTGGTCCTCTTGACTGACAAATACATCATGTTCCCCGATCTTCTTCTTAGCCCCATCATGCTCAACACGCTGATCATGCTCAGATGCTCTAAAGTTGAAACACGAAGGTTACATTAATTAATACACCAATCAAGAATTAAATATGTTTAAAATAACTTTAGGAGTGGTCCTCTTTACCTGATGGGGCCACATCATGTTCCTGATCTTCTCTAGCCTGATCATGCTCAACATGTTGATCATGCTCTACATGCTCTAAAGTATCAGGATGCACACCATGACCTTCATCTGCAGGTTGTACTCCACCCTCACCAAGCTGCATTCCAATGTCATGTGCAGTATTATCATTGCTTGAATGTTTAAAACAAATAGGCATGTCATTACTTTATGGTGGAAATTAATATTGAATAGATTGCACAAGTATTCAATTTTAAATAAACTTTATTGTGTTTATTTACCTGTGTGTCAGATGTAGTGGAAGGTTGTATTTTCCCAGTCAAGACTCTTAGGCATTCAGCCACGGCTCCATAGCCTTGCTGGAAGGCAATCTTCAGGTCATCTTCTATGGGAACTCTGTTGAATTAAGAGCCCTACATTTTTGCATAAGATCATGAATTTTTCTTCTATGGTGTGATAAAACCAAAATTATTTTCAATTTATTATTTGGATACTATATTTCATTTATTGATACTTACAATTCGTGTGGCTAATTTCATATAACCACCAGAGCCAAGTTTGTGTTGCCCGTGTTTTTCTAGTCTTGCCTTTATTGCCTTTGATGTGTCAGGAAGCCTATGAAAAGTTTGAAATAAGTTAGATTATGTAAAAAGAAAGAGTAATCAGTATATAATTACATTGTTCAATAGTATCACATACCTTCCTTGGCTCAGTGGTGTCTTTCCTTTTTTCTTTTCATCCTTCTCCTTTCCATCTGACACCAGGTCTTTCCACTCCCTCTCTAGAATCATGGGGGGACGCTCGTAATTTTTGTTCTTCTCTAAATGTGACCTATATTGGTCCCTCACATACTTTAGATAGGTACTAGCTTTCTTAGGGACCTTGGTTCGGTTGAATGTTTTATCACCGAACAACACAACTAAACGATTAATGAACTCATCTTTTAAATCTTGATTTTGGGCATTCCACCATGTATGTATGGTGGGCCTAAAGAGCTCCAATGTAATATCACTTAGATGTTTATAAACAACATCATTTCCTACAAAATGATCATGGGATCAATAGTCTAAAAAGAGTGATCAATAAGTAAATTTCAATTGGATTATATATAATAATAGTTAAAACATTTTAAAGTACCTGGGACCTTTTCTATCTTTATGGGAACGAAATCTTTGGTCACCACAAGTGTGACCAGAAATGTTCCCGTACTAGTAATATGGAAAGATCCAGGAAATGCTACTAAAACATCACCAGTACTAGTGGCCTCTGCATCCCCAGGTACATGTCCTTACACATGTTCTGGCATGTGTTCACTGCCAGAGGGTGTATTAACGGATGCATGCATGGTATGTGTTGCCAACATTTCAGATGACAATATAGGCACAGATGATGGGGTCAGATGATGTGATGTATGCGTAGGAAGATCATGATGGACACTTGTACCAACCCCTACTCCTCGGGCATCACTTGCAATACCCTGATCATGGCCAAGAGCATCACGAGGAGGAAAATAACCTTGTAAAAACAACACATATTTTAGTTCATGACATAAAAGAGTACAAAATATAAAACCATGAATGAACTTATGTTATAATTAAAGACCTCATGACAACTTACTTGCAAGTTTTGTAATCTCTTAGTAAATATTTTAACCCTCTGTCTTATCTCATCTATTTGAGGCACTATGAATATCAACTTAACCATTTCTTCATTGCATTTTTTTTGGATCTTCTTTATTGTATCAAGAGGGTTTGGTGAATAACCGATGTCATCATCACAAAATATTGACTACACCTCACTATGGATGCTCTCCTCTACTATTGGTGCCTTTCCCTGATCACCAATCCCAACAAGAATATTAAAAACATTATCGAAATTCAACTCCAATAAACTTATGAAAAATCCAAGTAATAATAAACATTTTCTCAGATCTAATTTGTAATTACAATGAGGTAAACTCATAAGTAGAAGCTACCAACATACATTATGACTGCGGCTCACGTGAGCCTTCTCCGTACTATCAATTTCCTGCTGTGACAAAAATTAAATATAAAAAAACATTACCGAAATGAAACCAATAGACTTACGAAAAAAAACATAAGAATAAAATGGTTTATTGGAGTCATTAATTGGAGGTTGGGTAAAATGGTACATATAACGTACCACCCTCATAGTAACTATGTTTGTAACTAAGTGATTCAAATTGTAATCGATTAGCAACTCTTCCCCTATAGTTTTTGATTTTATTGCACATACAAATACACGGTTTCCCTCGCGTGCCTCGAATATGCAATTGGGTTGCTTATTTGTTGACCCAGGTCATGTACTATTTATAAAACCTGCAATATTCCCTAATGCTTTTGGCCTTCCATCAATGTACATAGCCACTCCTTTATTTTGATCCTTATCTTTTAGTTGTATATAATTTGCTAACAATGCATACCTACACATACTTCGTGTATATCAAACCAGTTGCATCCAATCTTTGTAACTGTAACAGGTTCCAACATACTCCATCAATTCAGTAACTTTGTCATAACAAACCTTTATGTCATCCATGAAAAATAGGCCCGAACCATGTAATGACAATGGTGCTATGCAATATATCCTGTCATTGACACAAAAATCAGTGTTTATTGGAGGAAGTTCCTTGGGTACCCATTGTTTCCGTAGATGTTTGTACCTCAAGGGAACCTCAATGTCACATATGCTCTCATCATCATAAGAACATGACCCCCCTTCAGCAAGAAAAAATTCCATGCATTTACGGAATTTTCTTCTAATCTTTTGACCTCTAGTTGATCTCCCTCTTTTAGACATACTACATGTCTCAAGCCTCTTTCCTAATTTCCTCGCCGAAGATAGATCTGAAAAATACCTATTTGGTGGTACCTACACTCATAAGGATGTTGATGAAGTTCTTTCATGGTGATGTGATCCCAAGGTGACATTATGATTAATCTATCATTTCATCGCTAGAATTTCACAGGTTATAAGGCAATCAAGTCTTGATAGATTGCAAGTTATTGTTACTACCGTCCAAATGTGTCCATCACAAATCAAATCTACTTAACGTTTTAACTCCCAAACCTTTGTAACAAGTGTTAAATGTGACTATGGTCCACCAAGCATACAACCAAGGCCTCCTAAATGTATTCTCTAATTGTAATCAAAGGAATTTTTGCTCTTCATTCAAGTAAATAAACTTGAAGGGGAACACCACCAAGTGGTTTATTTGACACCTACATGACTAAAAATAGTAGCAAATTTACATTTAATTTCCATATGTCTAAGTGGTTAATAGGGAGGGAGTGTGTACTAGGCCTGGTTAAGTCATCATAAATTTACGCTTTGGCGATAATTTATTTTTAAGTCATATTAAATCTTCCTATGTCTATTGTTAGAGATTTTTGGTATGTTTTAAGGTAGGATGATTTGATGAAAGAGCCCAAAGACTAGCCTTTCTCCATGGTATCCGTGTACACATAGCAATGGTCTTCTTATAATGGTTGGACATGATTTAAAGAACTTGTTAGGAATTATTCATTTAACCTAAGGTTTTCTCATAATGCCATCATTGGAAAAGTATGATCAAATTCTTCTATTATGAAGAATTGGTCTATGTGCCTCTAGTAATCACTATAAATGTTTGTAAGGATAAAATGACTAATTGCATCAGGTAGGAGAGAATCAACTATGAGTTCTTCAAATATTATATTCCTCTATTCATAATTTGTAAGGGTTGTGTGTGGAGGAGGTTATCACTACCAAGAAGGGAGGAGACCTTTCCTTGTATTCTTTTATAATTTTCATTATTCTTATTTATTTTACACTTACATTTACAAATACACATACATATGCATTTACTTTTTTCATTTATTTCTCATGTAGTTTAATAGTTTGATCGATTTCATATTGTATGTGTTGAAGACTTTAGAATTTCAATTACATTAATTTATGGATATGTTGTATCTATAACACTACAAAACCATATGCTCTTTACATTTACGCTTGCATTTAGAAATACACATTTATATACATAGATATAGATTTCTTTAATGATATGTTGCATTTATTGTTCTAGGAGAGCATCCAGTAATTGCATTTACATTTACATTTAAAAATACATACACATACATACATACATGCATATATATATGTGTGTGTGTGTGTGTATGTATATTATTTATATTCAGTGTTTAGAAACAACCCATTAGGTCTGCACATGGATAAAAATTCATAAAATCAAATCTCTCATACATGTTTTGTTGAAACCTAGGCTTGAACCTCTCATTTCACATGCTTTTCTTCACAAAACTTGTAATGCCCCGTCTTAATAACCTAAGAACGTTGCAATTGTGTTATAAAGGTGTAATAATTTTTTTTTTTTAAAGTATAAATATTATGTTAATTAATTGCATACATTCTTAGGTTAAACAACGTTACACTACTTTGAGTTTTCCAAAAGCGACTTAAGTAATTCGCATTGCACATATTAAATCATAACATAAAGTAAACATTGCATAATAATAAATTTTCCATTCAAGATATAATAAAGTACAAACATGTTTCCATACATTGCATTGATATGATATTACATTACTCATCCATCTGATGAGGTAGTTCAAATAACAAATACATTTACAATTACATTGATCACCTCTTATACAATTGAGGGATGTTTTCAAATACATGTTTACAATATACAATGATGAAAGTATAGAAGAAATCCATGTGCGAGCTCTCCATCCATGAAGCTCTCAATGCTATGTTCAAACTGGGGACCCAACGGAGTAAGGTGCACGTTCCACCCAACCATGTGGTACCCGTAGGTCCACCCCCCGTGCTAGGAGATAGTAATAAGGCTACCTAGACCTAATCTACTAACCCTAGACACTAGTACATACAAACTATTGGTTACATTGCTTCCAGATTTTGACAATTGATTGAAACACAAACACAAGGTTTAACTGTTATTCTAGGTGGAGTGTCATCACAACGATGCAATGGTTACCCTGGTGTTTCTTCCTAGGTCCCGGCCCCCAATCCTTGGGTTACCCTGGTAACCTCTTACGAAACCCGGCCCCTATTGCATACTGTTGCGGAATCGAATGTCCCTTAAGGAAACGAGACAACGATTTTGCCATTCCAGGCCTTCTGATCTTATACTCATGACTGTAGAAGCTCAAGAGTCATAAGCGAGGCATGCACATCTTAATAATGTTTTTAACCTAACTATTGTGTTCTTTAGTTTTCACTGACTTACTTAACTAATTGTAAGTTACCTTGACACCACTTTGTGTGTCGGCCCTTACAACTAGCCACTCCCCTAAACATAACATGGAAATCTAGGTTATCTTGACTAAGGTTTACAAAGTGTACAAAGATACAACAAGCAATTTCCTACACCATATATGACAAACAACAACATCTGTTTTCACAAAATCCGAAAATTGAGTACCAAAATAAAATCTTGCACACAACTTAGTCAACACATGAACCCAACTTAACAATCATAATACCCACAGTAAAAATTGATCTGGAAGACTTGAAAACACATAAAAATCCCCATTGGTTCAATAAAAGAAAATACAATTTAAAAGCCAATCAAGGAAAATAAACATCCATAATTAAGATTTACTAAATTTTAATCAAGTTTAAGGAAATATCAAGAAGTTAAATCAACAAATTATAATTCTTTTCTTGACAATGAAAAATAAGGTTGTGTTCTCAAAACTAATCTTCATTAACTCATTTTCATATAATAACATAATCATCAATTGGAATAATAAAAATATTCACTTAATAAAATTAAATTTTCACTATATATATACTTATTATTGTTCCAAAATACAACAATCTCTTAAATATATACCTATTTTATTTAAGTAATTATTTTATTTTTCCAACTATATTATTTTATATTTATAATACCAAATAAATTTTTAAACATTTAATAAACAAATATTATATATTTTAATAACATATATTATATACAATATATATATTTTAAATATATATTATATATAATATAAGTATTAATAATATATATAAACTTTAAAAGATAAAATATAAAATTTATATTATAACCACGACTCACAACCTATGCTGTGCACAGTGCGCCATACCATGTGAGGGGAATTGGCTGCTACACAGCCTTCCCACAGGGTCGCAGGCTATGGGCAGTGGCTGCCCACAATCCGCAACCCTTGTGGGGCGGCTGTGGTAGCCCCAGCCCCCACACTTACATAAAGAAAAATTTAAAATAAAATCCCTATATGAAATTCCACCGTACGGCGATTTCATCAGGGTTTTTAATTTATTAATTTAAAAAAAATAACATTCTTTTCAAAATCACAGTATACAGTTCCTTGTAAAAGAAATTTTTAAATTCTAAATAATTGCTGAAAGATCTAAAAAAAAAAAAATTCAACAATTAAAGAAAAATACTGCTGGTAAATTTACCAAAGGTTTTTTTTTTATTCTCAGAATTTTATCAAGATCTTTTGTTTCCAAATCAGAGAGTTTCATATTCAATTTACAGAGGGTTTCTGACTCAAATCATAAAATTTTTCCTCTGTAGGTTCTACCAGAAATTTCTTTAATATAGACAAATATTTTTAACTAGAAATTTTTCTAAGATTCTAACTTTTCTGTAGATTTCTACTGATAAAATAAATTCTTGTTTTGCTCTAATTTATTCACAGAAAAAGAAATCAAAACTCACTGATTTAATTTCTAAATTTACTTGAAAAGAAATTACAGCTTTCATATTCAAACATTCACCCAAATTTCTTTTAAAGAAATTAATTTAATCACAAAGAGAAGTACCTGTGTCTGCCAATTGTCTGTAACTGAAATTTGCCTGTAGGAGAAAATTGTCTGTAGCGTGAAATCTTCTCAAAACTTCCTCAAAAGAAATTCCAATTCCAAGTAATAGCTTTAACAACCAACAAGATCTTCCAAGGAATCTTCCAATTCCAAAATCAACCAAAATAAAACAGAAAGATAATTTGCACAGTAAGGAAAAAAAATTTTTTGCCAGTGCCCAGAAAAATTTCCCCGAGGCAATTCAATAACCCCGTGCAAAATCCCAGATCCTCAATAACCTCCGTGAGAAAATCTCAACAACCTTTTGCAATTATGGCACTCACACACATGTTGAGAAGTTGTTGAGAAAATATCTTCTCCACTTCTCGGCAATTTTGCCATTCAAAAATTTGCATGTAATTTAATTAATTTATTAAATTTAAAATTTGAAAATCAATTTTTTTCCAATTGCATGCAAATAATTTATTTATTTAATTTTAAATACTAAAAATCAATTTCCAATCACAATTTAATTTACATGCATATTATTTTATTTTAATTTTTAATTTTCTAATTCATTTAAATACAATATAATTTATACACTTAATAATTTAACGTAATTAATTTATTTATTTAATTAAAATAGTTTAATCTTTTAAAGACCAACTATTTAACCAAATAAACTAACTAATATATTAAATTATCAAATAAATAAATTTCAATCATATTTAAATATTAATTTAAATAATCAATAATTAAAACACAATAATTAACATTAAAATAAACCAATATTTACCCTTTTCAAAACAATTTAACCAACAGAAACACAATACAACCTATGACTCAAAACTGAAAACTGACAATGTACTAAGACTAAGGTTAATGACTGGACTAGGATAAACTTAACTACTATCTCCTGTTCAACATTTTCCGTTGAGTCTTGACACGCTCAGACCTGATTACACAGGTGGAGTCGGTGTCATGTACCTGCAAATCCTGCAACCAAACAAATAACGTGCATACATGTATATATATAAAAAGCATTAAACAGGCACACCGTGCGGAGAAAATCACAGATATCGCAGGGCACTCACAAGCGAGTGATACGATTCTATTCTCCACACCAATACACTCACAGCAAACTAACGAAATAAATGTTGTTAGTTCATCATAAGCATGTGCATATCCATAACAACTAAAAGTAAACATCTACACTAAATCATATCATGTCTGAAAACAATAATCATCACACAAAGTATCATTATGTCACAAAATAATCCACCATCGCTCAAAACCAGCGATCAAAGTATCCAACAAAACATCATAGGTCTAACAATGTGAAAACATAGCAATAGAAAACATAAGCATAAACGGA
>VDFB02040625.1:0-16372 GCA_007258455.2 Sequoia sempervirens | reverse complement strand
AACATGCTCCTTGCCATTTCAACTACTATGTGGTTTTTCCTTTCAGCTACTCCATTCTGCTGAGGTGTGTATGGAGTGGTGAGTTGTCTCCTAATGCCATTCATATCACAATAATCTTGAAAGGCTCTTGAACAAAATTCTCTTCCATGATTAGTTCTTAAATATTTGATTTTGCACCCTTTCTCATTTTCCACAAGTGCTTTAAATCTCTTGAATGTATTAAGGGCTTCATCCTTAGCCTTCAAGAGATTTAAGTGGCCATACATGAGATGCCACAACCAACTTGTATCCTCATATGTCATATTGGCAAGGCTGCTGTTATGTTCACCAAATCTCAATGGGAACATCCTATTTTTTGTCATAGGCACAACTGTGACTATTTTGTTGTCCTGACTCTTGTCATGAATTGTACATTTCTTATTTTCAAAGACAACTCTATAGTTCTTCTCACACAATTGTCCAACACTTAAAAAATTATGTTTTAACTTAGGAGTGTAATAAATGTCTTTAACACTCTTCATACCTTCTTTTGTGTGGACCTACATAACTCCTTTTACAACAACCACCAATGATTTATCATCACCAAGCTGAATCTTTGACTTGAAACTTTCATCCTTTGTTGAAAACAACTTCCCATTTCCTGACATATGGTTAGAGCATCCAAAATCTAGATACCAAACATCTTTATTAGTATTTTTACCTTTAAAATAAGATAAAAATAAATTATTCAAAGGATTTTCATCACTTTCTTGAGCATAATTAACATTTTTACCTTCTTTTAATCCACATTCTCTTTCAAAATTTCCATACCTATTACAATGATAACATTGAATATTCTTTTTATCAAATCTTCCTCTACCTCTACCTCTTGAATTATTCTGATTTTGACCTTTACCTTGGCTTTGATTGCTTTTGCTACTATTGTTGCCATCATCATTCTTTGTGATTTGTACTTTGGAGGAAAAGACTTTCTCAACACTTTTTCCAAAATAATCTTTTAGTCTTTCTTCATGTGAGATCAAAAATCCAATGAGGTGATCAAATTGAAGGGTTGTCAAATCCTTGCTTTCTTCCATAATTATGGCGACGTGATTCCATCTCAATGTGAGAGACCTCAACACCTTTTTTATTAGAACCTCAGTGTTCATAGTTTCTCTAAGTGTAGCCATCTTATTGACCACATCTTTTACTTTGACACAATACTCACTCACACTTTTTGCTTCTTGCATCTTTCAATTCTCAAATTCTCTCTTTAATGTCTGTAGCTTGACAACTTGGACTTGGTCACTACCTTGGTAAGCTTCTTTTAGAGTCTTCCAAGCATCCTTAGTTATCTTTGCACCTATAATTATTGGAAATAGACTCTTATCTAGAGCTATTTGAATATGAAACAATGCTTGAAAATTATTCTTCTTAGCCTCCTTCCTAGTTGTTCTTTCATTGGCTGTGAGGGCATTCCAATCAGCTGGCTCCTGGTAACCTGATTCAACAATCTCCCACAAATCTTTTCCTATTAAAAAAGTCATCATTTTTATCATAGTAATCTTAGACGGATGCTCGTATCATGAGGGCTTACTTTGGCTACGGACTCTCTAAGAACTCCCGGATAAGGACAAGGCGCTAGATATGCAAAATGAAAAAAAGTTGAAAAATCCTAAAAATTTAGAGATTTTTAAGGATTTAAAACTTGTTTCAAGCACCCTTTATTGAATACAACACAAATAAAAGCAAATTTGATCACATGCACAAGTATACAACGATTACATAAATATAAAGTACACAAATTGTAGTTGCGTTGCTAAAGGAAATAACATAGATATATAAAATTAGTCAAATGTATACAAAACTCATGGAATATGAAGTCCATGACATCAAATGTTCCATACAAATATGAAATATGAAATATGACATCAAATCAAAATGTTCTATGACTCTATGCCCTATGGCATAGTGGAGCCAGCATCCTTCCTACGAAGGCGTCTAAAGGGCCTAGATGATGTTGCAGCTGCAGCCATAGTCTATGCCTGTGTCTGACTCTCCATGCCACTCTCACCAACAGCATCTATGCCTCCTCGTGCTCTAGCCTCCTCCTCAGCCATGGCTACAACCTCGACCTCTCTCTCTGCCTGGTCCACCCAATCAAGGTCCTCGTCACTAAAGACTACATCTGTAGCCTCAGTGGTCCACTCAGACTGTGGATCAACCTCCTCTAGATTGATCAGGGTTTTGTCATGGTCAAAAATCTTCCTGTATCTGAGCCGAAGATTGTAATGAACATATACCAAGTCGTTCATCCTCTCCACTGTCAATCTATTGCGCTTCTTGGAGTGTATGTGCTCAAACATACTCCAATTACGCTCACAACCAGATGAACTGCATGGCTGGCTCAATATACGAATGGCAATATTTTGCAGGTTCGGTGTATCAGAACCAAACATATTCTACCAGCTATCTGATATGAGAAAAAGAAACAAAATCAATCTCATTTCAAGTTTCAAGTTCAAGTTCAACATTTAATAATAAATTATAATATAAAGAGATGAAAATTATGCCCTTAAATATATTTTTACCTGGTAGTAATGTTGTCCTATTATCTTTGCACATTTGACATGCAAAGAAGGCTCCTTGTGCCTTAGTGAAAGCATCTATCTCCTGCACCACCTGTGTAGTAACAGCAGGCAACATCCGCTCCAATGTCATGTAGAGCCCACTAAGAATTTCTCTATCTGCATGGAGATCACGGTGGAATTGGAAGGCCGGATTCGTGAAATAAGGTACGCATGGATGGGCTCTATGAAGTTGGTTTTACATCTCCTATCAACAATGATATCCCAAATGGGCATTTCTAACCCACCATGGGGACCGATCTAATGGCCTCTTTGGCCCTATCCATGCCCTCATATATGTAGCCCATTGCGGGCTTCTCCCCATCTGTAACTCGTAGGAGAACTAGCAAGGGCTCAATAAACTGCAAAGTGCAAACATGTTTCACAAATAAGTGTGAATGAAAATAAACAAATAAAAGTAAGATATGATTAAAAATTAGAACATAATAAAGAATTAAATTTTACCTTCACAATCTTGTCCATTGGTGTCCAAAACCCTTGCTCATCAAAAATGCAATCAGCCACAGCAATCCCTGCAGTGCTTGTAGAAAAGGATGAGGAAGACCACTCCTCACTAGTAAACATGCGCCTCAAAGCTGCCCTTGACCGAATCAAGGATTGCATCATGATAAAATTTGTTGCAAACCTGGTGATGCCAGGACGAGACAACTCCCTCAACCCCGTGTATTGCCTCATAAGGTTAAGCACCCATGTGTGGTTGTATACAAATTTGCAAACGTTTTTTGCTGCTTCCACACATGTTTTGATCCATGGGAGCTTCCCAAGATCCTCCAACATGAGGTCAATGCAATGGGCGGCACATGGAGTCCAAAATATAGTAGGGTGCCTCTCCATCAATAATCTACCAGCATCAACATAATTTGCTGCATTGTCTGTCACCACTTGCACTACATTTTCTTCCCCCACATCAGCTATCACCTCCTCTATAGCCTCACATAGATATGTGGCATTTTTTATTTGGGTAGAAGCATCAATGGACTTAATGAAGACGGTGTCACCTGAAAAAATAAGCAAAACCAATTATTCAATAAATTAAAAAACATAAATCAGCCATATTAAATTATGTGATTCACTAAATAAAATTCAAATTCCAATGCATTGAAGGAAGTACAATTACCTCCAGAGGAAACTAGGAAATTAAGCAACGTCCTATTTCTCCTATCAGTCCAACCATCAGTCATGATGGTGCAACCAATCATGCTCCACTGCTTGTGTTGCTCCTCTAATTGTGCTTTCACATCTGCCACCTTTTGAGTCAAAAGTGGGCCCTTTAATTCATCTTCGCTAGGGGCTTTGAACCCCGCCCCACATATGGTTATCGCATCAACCATGTTTTTGCCAGAAAGGTGACCTATAACATGTCATAAATAAATTGATAAGTTACATAAGTATTGTAAAATTTGAATTCGATAATGAGATAATGAGATACATCTAGATTCTAAAATTTAAATATAAATTTTAAAACAATTAAACGAAAAAAAATTACCTGGCTACATGGAAGGGAATGGTGCAGTAGTACCAAAAGTCTGCAATTGCCTTTTTGGCTGCATCATGTGTGTCCTTGTTCCAACCCATGCTCTCAAGCGACGGTTGGGAACCAGGGGTAGTGCGTGGTATAAAATATGAGTCCACCCTAGATTTACGAACTCTAGGGCCAATGCTAACACTACCACTACCACTAGCAGTAGCAGCGCCACCAGCACTAGGAGTACGCATAGGCAGTGCTGATGCAGAAACAGAAGCACTACCACAAGCACTAGCACTAGGACGGTATGGAGGCATGGAAGAAGCATCTCCAACAGCACCAAGTCCCTTTCCAACTCCAACACTCAACAACTCCTGCTTCTGTTTCTTTTTCATTTCTTTTTGCATTTCAAATGTTTCTAATTGCACCTGCACTTCACGAACAACCTCAATAGGTGCTACAGGGCAACCCACTGCATCATGGGCGGGTATGTGTGCAAGATGATATTTTAATCGATTTATGCCTCCATGATATATTGTTTTGCAATAGAAACATTTGGCGTCTCCTTTTTTCATTCCGGGAAAGATTTCAGCATGTTTCCAAGCAGGGTCTTTTCTGACTGGGGTATGAGACATTGTGAAAATAATATGGTATGATTTGCAAATGAATGTGGCTGCACAAAATAGGGTTTCTAAAATTATTTAAGTTGCAAGTAGGGTTTGTAAAAAAAATATGCAAACTCAAAAGAATAGTGATTTTACAAATTACAATCAATTATTTGTTAAAAAAACACAAAAAAATCAATTAAAATTGAACATACCTCTTAGATTTAGCTTGGAATGCAATACAAACTCCTCCCAATCACTGGTAATGAGCTCTCAAAGCACCTCCTTGCTGGTTTGAAGCTCCCCAAATGATATATGCCCCTGGATTTGTCTTCAACAAGTTGTTGGTTGCCCTCTCTTCTCCTCCTATTTTTCTTCACAACTCTCTCTTCTCCTCCTATTTTGCCAAATGAATGAAATGAGGGCCCTTTTAGGGCGAAATAGAAGATATAAGTCAAAAAACAAAATAAAAAAATGTTATGTTTTAATGTGTTTTTGGCCTTTTTGGCCGCTGCTGCCGCGGCCGCGTCCCACAGTCGAGACTCGCCACGTCCGGTGAGTCTGGCCCTGGATGCGGCAGCGCCCACGTCCGCGCACCCAAGATGCGGCCAGGGCCGCTCGGCGCAGGACTCGCCGCGTCTAGAGGACTCACGGCGAGTCTCGGTACTATGATTTTTATACACCAATAATCATACTCATTTTCATCAAATTCTAGAATGGGCAAGGTGTTAGAATTCGACATGATAATCTTTGGAGAAATTCCAACTACTAGATCTTAAACCCAAAAGAAAATACCTACTCTGATACCAATTATAGATTCAAAATTGAATCCCCTGCTTCTTACAGCCAGCTGATAACGATAATCATGATAGACAAAAAATAGATAACACGGAGAAGGTAGATGAAATCCCAGCCAATTAACAAACATTAAACAAAATTCAACATAAGTAAAACTCAGAGATATAAAACCATTCAATAACAGAATTCTGCTCTATTTCAAAACAGAGTTTTCTCTTAACGCAGCATGTAAAAAGAATACAGAATGTAGAAAATAGATAGAGAGTTCGATGCTTAAGGAAAAACAAGGAAAATCACCTAAACTAAGCATGAAGCACATGTTTTATTCATAGAAGGAAAAAACTACTTTTAAAACAAATAAAAATTGCTTTAAAATAAAAAACTTGCTAAGAATTAAAGATGGGTTTCCATGCATAGCAGATTGTTTTCAATGCTGGAAAAGCACGAGATCAACGAGCATCAATTATCTTCACAATATAGTCTAGAAAAGGCTGCTTCAATACGTATTGCAGAATGTGACTGGCGAAATGAGACATCATTAACATCGGTCCTCAGATGAATATAATTTCTTGAAATATCTATAGTCTAGCTGTCTACAGAATGCACAAAACACTTTGCTAAAAATGGATTCTTGAAGGGCCTGAAAGATTCAGTGTTTGATAGACTGGAATTAACCAACTGCACAAAAGTGAGCACCTTCTTATTCGGCAACCAGACATGTTTGGAAGAAACCTTAACAGAATTTGAAGCTATATTAACTATTTCTCCACTCTTCACTATTACAGTCTCTACGTGGCCTTTTATCCTTTTGCTAAGTTCATGTGCAACACAGCCAACGCCGCTTCTTAAGACATTCGGTAGGAAGAGGTATACAAACATATACCCTTGTCACGTTTCTACAAAGTTTTATTTATATTGCTACGAAATTTAAACTCATGACTCACATTCCAATCCCCTCCTTGTTAGCGGCAGTCAGTGAAACAGACAAACCAGTTTACAATTAATTAAATTCCTCTTCTGCAATAATTTCCTTAACCTTCTTTTTATGTCGCGTCAGTTTGGAAAAGTCTTAACCATGACTTTAACAACAATGCTCACCAACCCGCTAAGGAAACCTTCTTGAGCTTTTTTAGAATTTACCATTCATACCGAACTGCTCTCCGAAAAATATGTCCAAAGTACATATTCACGACCCTCATTACCTGGGCGAGAAACCTCTGCAATAGAAAATGACGAAGTTCTTGTATGGTCTGCCGCCACCCCTGTAAACCATATCAACTTTTATCCTTGTCATCCGCCTCCACTTGCCTCCGGTTGCCTGCTTCCTAACTGCCTGCACACAATATAAAGACAAGCTGCTGCAACTTGCTTAGTCATCATAGTCCCTATTCATTTGTCATTGCCAAGATATCCTCCTACTTCCAATTCTAGACCTTTCTCTCCTCAAAACCCTTTCCACTGTTATTTACACAAGGAATTTTGTTCTTTGTGTGCATGCTACCACTATCCCTGCTTACTTACCTTTGAAGCCCCGATCAACTTATTCCCTCTCTACTTTCCATTTGTTAAAATTCCCTTCTTCAGACTATCATACATTCCTTATCTAAAGTTTGTCTTCTGAGCTTATTTAAGAAAATTCATTTGGCTTGACTTTTGGTGGCATTTCTTTATCTAAACTTTCCACTATTCCAAATAATACATCATCAGCTTCACAAGAGTGTGCTTAAGAATGACTTCTTATTAGAACTAGGTATCTGCATGTGCCATTTTATTCTTGGTACGTCAGCCATATAATCTGAATAAACATGGCTTTGTTTTCCAGAGGGGGGAAGACCATTATCACCAGTAACAAATTATGAACCTTGGACATCTAACCTGAGATCATGTAAGCATTTCCTATAATCCACTAACAAAAGTTGATTGTTAAATATTAAATACCAGAGTAGTATTAATTGATCTAACACATGATGGGCACAGTGGATCATGCTTTTGTGAGTTGGGAATAGTTTGATGTAGGAAATCTGCATGGTAAACATGGCTACAAGAGAGAACACTTGAAGGTGGGAAATCTCCACATCTTATCATCTTATGTGAGCTCCATGGTGATTTCTGTGATAACCATCTTTCGCATAACCCACATCTTAGAACTCCTGAAGTTAATGAGCCAAAACCACAATGTAGATTTCATACTTAGAATTTTCAGTTTCTGAGCCAAAATCAATACGATTTGCACTAGTCAACTCATTTATGTCTCTTTGAGAACATGAATTAAGCTCAGGAAAAGATTGCATTGAGCTAAAGTCATCTCGAAAAGGTTTCGGTTCATGAACAGAAACTATCAGACCATTGGCATGCATTCCTCCACTCGGTAGATGTATAAATATTGCTATTACCTCTTGACCATCAGTTTCCATAACCTGGAAAAGGCATTGAATAAACTAGTGTTAGAAATAGTTAAGATTGTCTAAAAATAAAATAATATTTCTAGAATCTTCTTGTAGCTGTTTTTTGAAATAAAAACATTTAGAGTTGTTGTAAAAAGAAGTTTCCAGATTTTAGAGTCTTTTAGAAAGCAAGAAGCTTTTAGGCTTCAAAGATGTAATAGCTATATATATGTGTGTTGAAAACAGTTGCTATACACAGTTTTTTTGAATTAAATATATAGATTTTCAACTCTGTTCTGCCCTTTTTTTCCCTATTTTTTATTTATTTATTACTGTTGTTATATTTTTAGGACTGTTTTTACATGGTATCAAAGCCAAATTCAGCTGGAGATTCATCTAGAGGTTCAGCTAGAAATATTGCTAGAGGGTTTTACTGCAGGGAAATATATTGCTGGAAATGGTTTGTTTGTAGGGCTGATATATTATTAGAGTGATATTTGGTTGCAGGGTTGTTATATTGCTGGAGTATTGCTAGATTTGTTTGAAGGCTGATTTTTTTGCTAACATGGGTTCTTCAAATGAAGTTTTGCCTATCTTTGATGGAAGTGGTTTTGCAGATTGGAAGATTGTAGTCAAGAATGCTCTAAGAGAGAAGGCTTTATGGAGGATAGTAAATAAAGAAATTGGGGAACCTCAACAAAATGATAGAGAAAAGGAGTTGTGGAAATGCAAGTTGGAGCAAGCTAGAGGTATTATTGGTAAAGCTTTGAGCCCCAATCTAAATAGAAGATTTGTTGATGTTGATAATCCAATAGAGCTGTGGGAGAATTTAGAAAATGATTATAAAGATGCAGACATTGCTAGCATGTTTAGTATAGAAGAAAAATTGATGAATTTAGATCCATCTGATTTTGAAAAAATGTCTGATTACTTCAATGAAGTTACTTTTTTAAATGCTCAACTAAAAAAAAAAAGGTGTTGAATATGCAAAAAAAGATTTTCAGTTGATTGCAATGGTTGAAAGTAAGCTTCCCCAGCCATATAAAGTATTTAAGGAATCAAAGAAAAGGGTTCTTCAACTAAATCCCAATACCCCCCAGCAAACTTTTGATCAATTTTGCAAGTCTGTTTTAGATGAAGAAGTTCAGTTTATTAAAGAAGGGCATATTAAGAAGAATCATGCATATACAGCCAAAAGTAAATTATTTAGAAATGATGGAAAAAAGAATTGGAAAGGAAATAATAAATTTTGAAATAATGAAGGTTCTAACCATTTTTCTAGAAATGATGGTGCAGAAAAGCAAGCTGGAAGAAAGCCCATTATTTGTAGGTATTGTGGGGGTGAGAATTACATGGAGAAATTTTGTTTGAAGAAGAGGGACAATGAAAGGCAGCAATATAAGCCCAAGCAAGAAAGGTTTAAGGATGGAAAGAAGGATAAACATAGTTTCGTAGCTATCTCTTTAAAAAAGCAAGAGAAATCAAATGAGGAGGTAATTGCTACACCCAAGAGTAAATCTAGTGTTAAGGGGGGATACTTTGCTTCAAATTCTAGTAAAGAATGGATTTTAGATTCAGGGGCATCATCTCACATGACTGGGGATAGATCTTTGTTTATTGATTTTTATGAAAGGAAGAATTTAGATCAAGAAATTTCTATTGGCAATAAAATAAAACTTCCAGTTTTAGGAACATGAACTGTTAATGCAACAAATGGGTCTTTGAAAAATGTTTTACTGGTTGAAGGATTGGGGGTGAATCTTATTTCAGTATACAAAATAGTTCAAGCTGGATATGAGTTTGTTGTCACTGTTGATCAAGTTATTGTTAGAGATAGAAAAAACCCAAACAATATAATTGCTATTGGTAGAGTTGACCATGAAGAGAATCTATTTAAATTTGTGGGGTTTGTTGATGATAAATACACACTCTCTCATGCTTTCATTGCTCAGACTGACTATATGTCAAAACTTTGGCATGCTAGACTTGGACATTTAAATTATAAAAAATTACAAGATATGGTTAGAATGGATATGGTTAGAGGATTAACAAATATTTCAGCTTGTGAAGGTGTGTGTGAAGGCTGTGTATTAGGGAAACATCATCGAGATCCTTTTGATTCAAGTAAAGCATGGAGAGTTAATCATCCGCTGCAACTCATTCATAGTGATTTATGTGAACCAGACTATCCTTCACTTTCAGGTGCCAGGTACCTTCTCACTTTTATTAATGATTACAGCAGGAGAGTATGGGTTTATTTTCTTGAAAGGAAAAATGAAGTATTTGAGGTGTTTCAAAAGTTTAAGGCATTAGTTGAAAATCAAAGTGGGAAAAGAATTAAATGCTTAAGGACAGATAATGGGGGTGAATATTGCAATTCTGTATTTGAGTCATTCTGTGAAAATTATGGTATTAAGGTGCAAATAACAGTTCCTTATACTCCCCAACAAAACGGGGTGGTTGAAGGAATGAATAGAACTCTTTTAGAAATGGCTCGTTGTATGTTTCATTTTAAAAGTTTGCATAATAAATTTTGGGGTTTGGTTGTTTCTTGTGTTGCACATATTATAAATAGAATCCCCACTAAAGCTCTCACAAATATCACCCCTGAATAAGCATGGAGTGGTAAGAAACCTCACATTGGATATTTTAAAGTATTTGGGTGTATTGCTTGGGCACACATTCCTGATGCAAAAAGGGAAAAGTTAGAACCAAAGAGTCATAAGTGTTTGTTTATGGGTTATAGTGAAGAATCAAAGGCTTACAGGTTATATGATTCAACAACAAACAAGGTCTTTGTTAGTAGAGATGTGAAGTTTGATGAGCATTCACAACTTACAGCCTCTCCCTCTCACTCTACAACAACAAATGGTTCTCTTTTTTCAGATATTTTAGAAAGAAATTGAGACTACATTGATGAGGATGAGTTGTACACTTCTACAAATGATGAAAATACTATTGAAAATGAAACAACTAATGCTTGTAATCAGACATTTTCTGCAGGTAGTGACGATGAAGAAGATAACTTTTCAGCTAGACAAAAGACAAGGAGTGTTGAAATATATAGGCAAGACTCAAAGATCTAAGGGAGGAATGGTAGTGCTCTCATGGCCAAAGTATTACAATTAAATGACCCAAGATCATATGAGGAAGCTAGAGGGAAGAAATAATGGGAGCAAGCTATGGAAGAAGAATATGATGCTTTGGTGAAAAATAAAACTTGGGAACTTCTGCCACTTCCCAAAGGTAAGAATGTAATTGGTTGCAAATGGGTTTATAAAACAAAATTTAAATCAGATGGTGCTTGTGATACCTCGATATTTCTACTGCTCTAAATGTGCAAAACTAACTAAAAAACATGAATAACGAAATACCAAGGACACCTCAAGATTAGCCGAAAGAGTGGTTCAACGAAAAAGAATGCAAATAAGATAAAACACTAACACTTTTACCTCCCTTGTTGTTGATACCTCTTTGATTGGCCCTTGTTTGGATTGTTTGTGTGCTCCTTAGATGATTGTTTGAATGACTATATGCAAGATTCAATATGCAAGATGATGAACAAAGATGGCTAAATGGTGGCAAAAGGATTGAGAGTTCAAATGGACAGCATGTAGTTATCAAAATGTAAAGTGTTCTAAAAATGCCCTTGAAGAGGGGGTATTTATAGAGGATCTTGAATTCTCTAGAGAATTCAATGGTCAAGATTGATCCAACAAGGTCAAGATGAAGGGCTATGGTGGGTTGAGAACCCACAAGCCCTCACATCTTGACATGTGGAGGGTGAAGTGGCCAAGGGGATATGAGGTGTGAGATGAGTTGTCAAGAAGGTACATGAGGTGGAAAAAGACATGCACCTTGGGGAGTGAGGAGATTTCACAAAAAGGGATTTCTTGTCCCCAAGTGGGAGTGAAAGGGACTTTTGAGAAATTTTAGAATTCCTCAAAAATCTGCATGAGAAAAGGAAAGGTGTTTGGGGAAATAAGTGTGAATTAAAAATTCACATTCCTAGGAGGATCTATAAAAGATGGGCTCCAAAAAGGTGGGACTTGGTCACATGTGGGAGATTGTGACAAGTCCAAGGTTGGTCACATGTGGAGATTGTGACAAGTCCAAGGTTCTAGAAACCTTGGAAGGATGGAATGTGAATTGAAAATTCACATATAAAAAGGGAATCTAGGAAGAATAAAAAGAATTAAAATTCCTTGGAGAATGATTAGGCTTAATTAATCAATAATTAGAGATAAATAAGGATTAGAAAGCCAACTTGCAAAGAGTTGGAGGATGTGACACTTAATTAAGGAGTTAGGCATGTGTACATCTAATGGAAAAGTAGGAAATAGATTGAGATTAGATGAAAATGACATGTGAGGAATTAAATAAATATAATTAATTCATTTGATGAAAAGTGGATTAAAAGAGGGTAAGGTATTTAATTATTAATTAAATACCTTAGGGATTCAGCAGAATTAAAGATATTAATTAAATAATAGTAATATTACTTAATTAACTCGGATAAGAAGATGTTTAGATGTTTAGATGAAAAGTGATAAATTTGGATAAAATTAAATGTCAAATTTGGATGTCCCATTTGCCCCTCTTTTGAGATGAGGTGTTCACAGTAGCATCATTTCAAAAGAATATTATAAGAACCTAGAAGATAGTTGGAACTATTGAATAGATACTTGATCATCATCCAAAAGAATTAGGAGAAGGAAAAAATGATGAAAATTAGGGATGAGAGGATGCCCCCCTCAGAGAGGACATCTGGTTGAAGAGAACATGTGTGTGCTCTCGAAATAGATGATGTGATTCAAGGGGAGATGAGGAAGATGATGCAAGGTGATGGGTAAGAGAGTAAGTGATATGGAGATGGATGAAGCACAAATGGATTTCAAAAGGTGATGTTGCCCTAGTCAAGGTACAAGCCAAAATGGGTTGATGATGGATGGAGTGTTGTCAATGAGGGAATGAAGGATCTTGAAACAACACGAGGATAGAGAAGGATACATCCCACTGAGTGGTATTGATGAGGGAAGGATACATCCCAAAACACCACTAAAGGATAGGGAAGAATACCTCTCGATGATGATGATGAAAGTGTTGTTGATGAGGGAAGGATACATCCCAAAACAACGAAAGGGATAAGGGAAGAGCCTCTAGATGATGATGAAAGTGTTGTTGATGAGGGAAGGATACATCCCAAAACAACACCAAAGGATAGGGAAGAATACCTCCCGATGGTGATGATGATGAAAGTGTTGATGAAGGAAGGATACATCTCAAAACAACACCAAAGGGATAGGAAATGATACTAATAGATGATGATGATGATGGGTCAAGGCTGGTAACAAGACTGAGAACAAGACCAAGGATATGATTAGATGATTTGGGCTAAGTGGAATAGACGGAGATTGGAGAGAGATGTGAGATAAGGATGAAGGATGAATGGATGGGGGGATACATGCAAGATGATAGAATGGAGAATGAAATGCAATCCTGATGCAATTTTCCATCTTCAGAGCACTGGTTTTTGCTATAGCATAAGACACGAAGTGCCAGGGTATGTGGAACCAAGGCGAATTAGTGTCTAATGCATAAAACAAACACAACAGACAAGAAGGCTATCCCAACACCCCAAAGTCACAAAGACCTTGGTCGGGCCAGGTATTGAGATAACCACAAGCACAAAAGGATGCCCCAGCATAACACAAGACCTCGGGGATCTTGATGGGTACTACGTGGGACAACCAAGAAGACACAATCAAACAAAAGAATAAGATATGCCCCTATGTGGACCAATCAAAACACGCCATAATATGATGGATCATGGTGGCCTTGACAATTGATGATAGGGAGTTCAAATGATAAACAAAAGCCAAAAATATCAAAAGATCACAATTAATTTCAAATGTCCTTTGCCATAGGATCACGGGAATAGATGGGATTGATGAGGTTTGTTAGGAAGAATGCATCCTATTGAGACCAAAGATGATGGATACTAAACTAAAAGATCGTTATGATGTGGGATGTTCAAAATCGATTGGGTCTCATGATACAAGTGGATCTCGTTTGTGAAGAACTGGCTAGATAAGGGCATAGTTTGACGACACGACACAAGGGAGATAAGACACAAGACTGACAAAACCTAAAGACCTAGGGGCTCAGGGGCCGATCAAAGATTAGCCTTGCCTATGTAAAAGCGCAGAGCCCTCATAGTTCAGTGAAAGGTGGACGACTGACCAAGATAGAGACCTTGATGGATGGTAAAGATATGATGGACAAAAGGAGAAAGACCGATGATAGACGATAGAGGACCAAAGTGGACAATGAAGATCGATGATGGAACCCCGGGGGTGGATCAAATGATCGACCTTGCCTGCGTGAAAGCACAGGGGAAACGTATTTCAACAAGACCAAAGGAAAACAATGGATAAAGGATGATAAGATGATGATAGGATAAGTCGATAAAGAGATGGGACCGATATGACAAGATAGGATAGACCTGTTGGATTGGATAGGATGATGATGATCACATAAAGCTTAGGGATGGGATAGTTATCCAAAGCAGTAAAATGACTTGGGGGGATGATGTGATAGATAGATGAGTGATGAAAAGTGATAGGAGATTGCAAAGATGTGCAAGAGAGAAGTAGGGGTGATGACGATTAGATAAATGGTCTTGGGTTGCATGGGGGGAGGCCTATAGCCAGATACCAATGACAAGGGATTGGGAGGTGGGATGAGATGGGATGAGGATAAAGATGAAAGATTAGATAAAGATATAGGATAGGGATGGGGGATGGGAGGGATTGTTTGGATGGATGGGAATATAAGGATTGAGAGATGAAAGGGATGCTAGAATAGAGGGATATGAAGATAAGGATGGGGAGATGGAAGGGATGCTATGATAGATGGATAGAGAGATGAAGGGATGTTATGATAGATGATTTATCCAAGGACTATGTCACAAAGGAAGCAGATGCCCCCACTCTAGATATGTCATATATGATGAGGCATGAGGGACGTAAGATGAGTGGATGATAAGATAAAAGAGATAACTAGATGAGAATAGGATGGGTGACTAAGGAATATGATAGAGCATGGATGAAGGGGATGTATACCAATAGGTGTCCAAAGCATGCATAGATAGGTGCCCCTATTTTGATCAAGATCACAAGAAGGATGGAGGGAATGGGAGATAAACGGGATATGATGGTAGGATGCGGAAGATAGATGGGATGGGGGGATTTATGAAGAGGATGGGTAACAGAAGATCGCGCATAGCCAGAAGCATAGCCGGATGGAGGGAATGACATCGTGAAGCGCCCCTGGCGTAGATAGGGGACGAATACGATCACCGCTTGCCAAGCCCCCATCAGATGGTAATTTCAATTCAGCTTTGTTTGCCAAGCTTCTCACCATTGATGGATTATTCTCCTTACTTTCTTTTGACTTTTGACTCTTTTGATTTTGACTTTGACTTTTGGGATAGTAGGGGGATGAAAAATAGATAAGGATAGGGATGTGGATAAGGGAATTTAGAAGATACATGATATGGATATGGATGGATGACTCAAGTATCAAGTTCTATATGAGGTAGTAAGAGCCAATTTTTGAACCGACTGTTGGATGTTGGTACAACCTTATGAGGATAAATGGATTATGAAAGATGATGAATTAGGGGGATTTGATGGGGGAGATATGTGGGATAATGGATGGGATGCTGGAAAGGGTATGGATAGAATGATGGGGTGGATATATGATGGGGAGATGCGTTCAGGACCAACATTAGCACATGTGGTGGTGGATGTGGAAAAATAAGAGGATTAAGGGATGGAGAATGTGGGGATAATGGAGGAGATGGAATGGTGAATTTCGGGACATAGGGACCCAAGACAGACGTAGGAGATGAAAGGGGTGTATGATTAGCTTGTGGATTAGTGACTTTGGATGTTCTTACTGATTTTTCATGTGATGGCATTGCATCTTTTTTATTTGGGATCCACATGGTTTTGATCTTTGCTTTGGTGGGCCTTTGTGGCCTACATATTTTATTTAGATTTAGATTTTTCTTCTCTTCAACATGTATTTTAGAGGGGACATGGGGAGCCATAAATTCATGTGGATGCTTAGATTTATGCATTTTTCCTTTAACAACCAAAGTGCTTTTAGTAGCAATGGGATGGGTGTGAATGGATGGATGATGTGGAGGACACATGAATGGAGGAGGTGATTTTGGGATATAGGGGCCCAAAATAGACATAGGACCTGGCATAGTAGATGGAGGATTAGAGATGGTAGATGGAGGGATGTAAGGACCCAAAATGGATGGAGCAGATGAGGGAGGAAGATGGACAGTTGTTTTGAGGTGATACGATAGAGGAGGAGGGATGGCCACATATGATCTTGTGGGGCGATGGGAAGAGCCAATATTTCTTTTGGAAAAGGCTCGTTGAGGACATCTAGAGGTTGTACCAACATTTTTGGATT
>VDFB02040624.1:24418-43685 GCA_007258455.2 Sequoia sempervirens | reverse complement strand
AAATTGCACTTTTGCATTCTTTTCCATTCATCTAGGTCAATCAATTGCATTTAGTTAAGTCCATTTACTTTTAAAAAACATTGCACACATCCTAATTTGAGTGAATCATTAGCATTTTTGGCCCTATCTCTCTCCTTTTCGGTGAAAAACCCTAGAAGTGCAAGAGTAGCATTAGGGTCCCAAAAATCAATGTTTCATTTTGGTAAACCCGACTTTTGAACACTTTGATTTTCTAATGGAATTCACATATTTCATCTTAGTTTCCATTTGCATTAGCATTCAATTAGGACATTGATTTTTTATGGCATTTTAGGACTTTTTATTTTGCATTAATGAAAACTTCTTTTAGATTTCATTTTTGCATCACATCTCATTGAAAAAAGTAAAAAATCTGCATTCTACATCTATACTTGCATTCTTTAGAGCATTTAAATCATCCATAAATTTCTGAAATTCACTGTAAAAAAATTGCATACTGGGACTCATTCACCACCCAGGGCGAATCAGTCCCTCTGTACTTTTTTATCAGCATTTCTGGCATTTTTCCTACATTTCTATTTTCTGTAGTTTGTTCTTTGTTACAATTAGCAAAATCTCTGTTATTTGCATTTTAGAGCTCTTAGATTAGCTTGCATTTTCATTCAACCATTCTTTATGGTACTTGTATGAGTGTTTGGAGCATCATTGATAATACTTTAGTGAGAAGAAGTTCTAGACTCATGGCATCCCATGATAGCACTTTCGTTGTGGACCTTGGGATCTCATGAGCTCCTACTCCTAGTATGAACAATGGTGCATTAGGCCCTGACAATACCACTTCTATGCCTTCACCTTTCCATCCAATGAATGTTGACAACCAAAACAAATCTCTTCCGCAAGAAAAGGTCATTAATATTCATGAGGACTTTGCACATTTACAACAAGAATTTTCCCTTGAAAACATTTCCCAAATTGCCATACTTGCCATTGAGAACCTCCGTTACCTAATTGAAAGTGATGATGGCTTGCACATGCTAAATAAAATTGTTGAGACTTAGAATAAACATGCCTCTTCTAATACCCAATCCACAAACATTTCCATAAGTCAAGGAGGATCTCAAGTTCCCCCCCCCCCTTTCAACCATAGCATCTATACCAACTTATACAAATCTGCAAGTCACTACAACTATGCAATAGGTAACTAGTTATATGGCTCCTTCCTTTGCAATTCCACCTAACATTCCTGCCTCTCTTGTGGCATCGCAAGTCCCTTCCACCACCTTCACACCCCTTAGTATTCCTTTCACTTCCTCTCACACCCCTTACACTCCATCACCATTTTCTCTCCCATCTCACCCTACATACCCTGATCATGTTCTTACACAACTCCTTACCACTGTTTCTTCCATGCAACATCAAATTTCCACCATCAGTCAAGGTCAAACTGCTCCACCCACATATCATGTCCATAGCATCCCCTTATCCTTAGAAATCTTACGTACCCCAATTCCACAAGGGATATAAATGCCTCGATTTGAGAAATACAGAGGAAAAGGAGATCCTATCAAACATGTTAATGCTTACATGACTTTATGTAGTGATTTTTTCCTTGATGAGAGACTTTTAGCCAAACTTTTTCTGAGAACCTTGAAAGACACTGCATTAGAATGGTTTTCCAACTTGCCTAATCATTCCATCCATTCCTTCAATGAACTTGTGGGTGCTTTCATAAGTAATTTCCAAGTTCACATGACACCTAAGAAAACAATGGCTAACCTCATGCGATGTAGACAAAACATAGATGAAAAAGTCACAGATTTTATTTCATGATACCAATCCTTGTATGCTCAAATAGATGTCAAGATTCCTAATGCACATCTACAAAAGATGTTCATTGAAAACTTGCACACAAATCTTCAGAATAAATTAACCATGATGAAATTCCCTTCGTTTATACATTTATGCACAACATTGTGTGAATATCATAACTCGGTTTCAAGTCATGATTCAAAATCCACTTCTCACCAAGCTGACAAACCTGAACAAAACAATCAAAACAACAATAACAATCAAAACTTTCATAGACCAAATAGAGGCCTTTTACAGTTTAATCTGCCTCCTCAATAACAACCACAAACAACCCAACAAGTTCAAAATTCAATGGCCATTGTTAAGGTAGTCATGCTTTATCCTTATGGGGATCTAAAAAGATAATTCACTCCTTTACCTGATACCCTTCATAATACAATGAACCAATTAATTCAAAAATGCATGCTCATGTTGCCACCTGTTAAACCACTTGATCTAAACCAACCATTACCACCCAATTTCAAGCCTAATGCTTATTGTCATTTTCATCACCAGAATGGACATGCCACTGAATATTGTAAGCATCTGAAACATTTAGTTCAAGACCTCATTGATTCAAGCCATTTGTCCATCGAGGGTGTTAATGATCAAGTCAATAAGTCCATTGCACCCCCTAACCAAAATTTACTAATTTCCACCAATCCTGCCCTAAACATACTACCTCGTTTGTCAAGGCTAGTGAACCTTCAAAAATTGATGTAATGACTGTTGATACAAATAGTGAACAACATGATACAACTCCTATTGTTACCCAAGTTAGTCCTATGGATAGCCTTGTGGCTACGATAAACATTATCCCTCGTAAGGGCCAAACCACTAAATCGCTTGATATTACTTTTTCTGCTAAAGAAATACTCCAAAAGCTTCTTGATGGTCCTCTCTACATATCCAGAAGAATCTATGATAAGCCCAATAATGGGATATTAATAGATCCCGCTTGTGGTGAGAATGTGATCACATAATTTTTTTTGGTATTATATGAACTATATCAAGATGATTATAATAAACCCATTGTATGGATTAAGACACATAATGGTTTTGCATGCCCTACGATTAGATCAATCGTGCTACCTTTACAAATAGGACCTAAGGCTTTGGATGTGACATTTTCCATTATTCCACAATCTGACCAATTTCATTTGTGGCTAGGCCTCCCTTGGCTTTGCTCAATGAAAGTGGTCCCTTCAGTTGTTCATAAGTGTTTGAAGCTTCCACATAGCAATGAGGTATTCACTGTACATCATAGTGGCTTTCATCCTTTATCTTCCAAAGGTAACTTTTCATTAGAAGCCTTTTGGCCTGAACCCATGGAACCTATTACACCCCAAAAGGACTTCTTTTACATAGCATATCGAAAATTCAAAGCCAAGAAAATTGTTGAATTGTCTCTTCGTGGTACGTACCCATCCGCTTCCGTACCTCCTATCATAGATGAAACCATGCTTCAACCTGAGTCAAACATTGAATAAACCATACAACCTCTTGAACAATCACCTCTTAACACTCCCCAGATATCGTTTAAACGACCAAGAGCAACTGAAACAAACCCTGCTTAGCCTCCTCGAATTAAACAAGTGTATAAAGCCAAAGAGAAAGTGGTTGATCCATCCTCTTCAATTTCTTCTGTTCTTCCCCCTTCAGAAGCAAAAGCACCTCTAATGACTCAATCCGCTCTTTCACCTCAATAACTCCAAAACATAATTAAATGGAACTGCGGTGCTAGGGAACATAGGCGTCGTTGTCGTCTCCTTACTCGTCAATCTCACATAGAAGAAGATAAAGAAAATCAATCTTTATCTTTGACAGAAACAATAGATGACCACCCTCCCTCTCGTGACCTGCCACAAGATAGTCCGGTCCAACAATCACAACAAATTGAACAACATCAACCTTCGCTTTTGATACATCCATCTTTAGAAATTACCCTTTGTCCCCTCATTGTCATTAATCTTGATGATGATGATGATGCAGAGATTTCCAAAATAGATAAAGAAATACACAATAATTTAAACTCTTTATTTTCCTCCACAATGAGCTTAGATGACAAATCCTCTCCACCAAGTGAAGAACCTGGTGCGACTTCTAGTTTGGCACTTGCAATTATTCCTTTGGATAGTCAACCATCCTCACATTACACAAAATGATTTGGAGGCAGATGACTTGTTAGATGGTTGACTTGAGTTCACCTGAATAGCCTTTTTGCTTTTATCTTTTGCTTTGTCTTTTATGTGCGTATTGTGTTCCCTCGTATCGTGCGTTTGATATTTTCTCTATTCATACACTTCTTCTATTTGTCACTCTATTCTTCTATTTGTTGTGCATTATCTTTTTCTTTTGTTTTGTGTTATTTGTTTGGGGATGACGCAAAGCATAGAGACTCCCTATGTCTCTTCCATGTTGACCCAAAAGGTCCTTGTCTTTTTCACTTTTGTTTTGTGTTTTCCTTTTGGGGATGATGCAAAGCGTTGAGACGCCCTATGTCTCTTCCATGTTGACCCAATCAGTCCCTTTCTTTTTTTTGTCTTTCTCTTTTGTTTTCCTTTTGGGGATGATGCAAGGAATTGAGACTAAAATGTCTCCTTCATGTTGACCCAAAAGCTTTCTCATTTTCTTTTTCCTTTTCGTTTTCTTTATTTTCACTTGTGTTTTCCTTTTGGGGAGATGCAAGGCATTGAGACCACAATGTCTCTTCCATGTTGATCCAAAATGGATTTTCTTTTTCCTTGGGTTTCACTCTCTTTGTGCCATTCTTCCAGTTCTATGTGCTTTGGGGAATGATGACAGTTCCGAGCTCTTTCATAAAAACATTGTAGCAATGAGCATACTGACCCCAAATCCATAGATCCCTTATGTGTTTGGTGTGTTTTCTTTTCTAGGGGGCATTTCCCTTTCTTTTCATTTTCCTTGACATGACGTAGCCTAGCTTTGAAACATATGACTTGGCATAGGCCTTTCTGAGTTGGCTCTCATGTCTTGTTTTTCATTTTCTTTCCTTCTCTACTTTAAAGTAATTGCTCACAAACAATGTGTAGCAATTCCTTTAAAGTGGGGGGTATACATTACCACTATTTCATTTGCATTCTTGGTTCCTAGTGTAGCCTTGTCATTTGCGTGATGCGTTTATCACTTTATGGATGACATTGGGTGTGATGCCCTTCATAAGTGTGATCTATCTTAACATATTACATTCCTCTTGGTGGACTAACGTGACACACTACATCCCCTAAGTTGTGAATATACTATACTTTGATTGGTCCTCTCTTGGAGACATTAGACACAATGTTCCCTAAGTGACTAACCTTGCATGAACTGAACATGACTCCTTTGAACATATTTTACATTTTTTGCATCTTTGCCACCTTGCATAACGTAGCTTGCATGATTGTGGTACCCTTGTCTTCTTGATCATTTATTTTTCTTTGTGGCACCTTGTTAAAGTTATCAATGGGTATAACTTTAATATGGTTTAGCGGGAAGCCCACCTAGCGGCATGACTTTTCCCCATAGCCACTTTTGTGTTTGTAAGTGCATACCAACTAGCATATGTATCTTACTTTTTGGACCTTCTCACCCTGTGGGCAGCCTGAAGTTTTGTGGCCCTAGAGTGAGTACACATTTTCTTTTTCAAAACAACTAGCCTAGATCTCTTTTCACAACTAGTTTGATTGACGATCGAAGCTTCATCCAATTCTTTTCAACCCTTGTGTGTTCCTTTGTTCTTATGTCTAGTTTTCCATGGCATCTTCATCGTGGGGGATTGATCATCCCTCTTGATTTTTTTCATTCCATCTTGCTAACATAAGTACATTTGAACCCTCCCTCGATGTTCATGGCTACTTTAGTGTGAGTTTGAAGTAGGTTCATCCTCTCACTAAAGTGGGGGCTAAATGTGCCATATAAAAATGGTCCCTTGATATTTTTATGGCTTTTTAGGTCTTGTTTCATCATTTTGGAACTATGTTGCTATGATTTTATGTTGTAACATGGCTTGAACATGCTTATTTAGGTATTAAAATTCAAAGAACGACATATTTTGAAGGTATTGTGAAGTTTTGTAAGAAATTTCTACATTCTTCTAGACTCTATTTAATCCATTTCACCTAAAAATCACCTTTTCATCACTAAACAAGTCCTATTTTGAAGTGTTTGAAATTCTTATAACAAACTTTCACACTTTTCTAGGCATATTTTCACTATTTACACCTTTCTCATGCTTTATTTTGTCTCTTCATTCCCTCATAAGTTGCAATTAAGTGTATTTTTGCATATTATCCTGACAAACAACATTAAATACAACATATTTCCTGACACATGCTTTTAGGTCCTAGGTGGGACCCATTCACCATGGGTGGTGAATGAATCCCCCTTGGCCCCAAATTTAAAATATTTCAAAATTTCTTTTAGGATTTTATTCAAAAACACTTGATGTCGTCCTGTGATGAGGTATGAATGGATACTAAGGCACAAGAATTGTATAAATAAGTGGTTTTCATCTCATTTTGCATCCTCCAACATTCACAAGCAATCTCAAGCATTCAAGCATTTTACATCAACAATTCAAGCACTATTCAAGCACTTTGAAGCTGCCATTGACATTACTTCAAACTTGCATCATCAAGGGTTAGGTAAGTTGATAACACTTGCATGTTATTAGTTTATCTATCTCTTTCATTTCATTATCTTTTCAAGGGTTTAATTACCAAAAGTGGGGTTTGACCAAGGAAAACCCCTATCCACTAACCCTAATCATTTTTCCCCTATTACATGTTTGTTTGCAGCCCTTCGTATGCAGATTTGATAGGTTATTAGGTGTTGAAGATTGATTTCTAAGTCAACTAGGTTCTTCAAGTCAACATTAGTCAAATTCAAGCTTGGAGAGAGTTATTTATCCATTTTTTGCAGAACTGACTTCGACAACCCGACAAGCAGACTTTTCTAGATCTGGTGTTGTAGAGTTGTCTCTTGACTTTTTAGAAATTTGGGAGAGGAGTGATTCACCACCTATGGAGAATGAGTCCCACCTTAGGATTGAAAATATGAATTTTGTCAAATTTTGGATACTGACAGACAGAAACCAACTCCTGACACTTTTTCATCAGTATGAGGACTAATTCGCCACCCTGGGCAAATGAGTACCACTGTGAAAAATTAGTAATTCCCATCAGCATTTAAAGCACTCTAGATTCATCACAATTCATACAGGTGCACTCAGATTCATCCCTATACTTTTTGTTTTGCATTATTTCTTCATTTACATAGTTGTTTGCATATCACAATGTGTTTTCAAAAATAGCTTAAATTGCACTTTTGCATTCATTTCCATTCATCTAGGTCAATCAATTGCATTTAGTTAAGTCCATTTACATTAAACAACATTGCAAACATCCTAATTTGAGTGAATCATTAGCATTTTTTGCCCTATCTCTCTCCTTTTAGGTGAAAAACCCTAGAAGTGCAAGAGTAGCATTAGGGTCCCAAAAATCAATGTTTCAGGTTAATGTTCTAGAATCTTCATGGTACTTGATCCTATGGATTATTTTTAGTCATAGTCCAACATCGGCATCGAGATACATAGAGCTTCCAGATTATTTCATCATATCATTCCCTCTTATGGGGGGAATTTCTTATGTTTCTTTATGATGGATGGTGTACTTGGGGGGTCTTATGGAGTCCTCCATCTTTCATCACTTGGTTGCATTATCTATTTCTTTTTCATTGCATATGCATATAGGTACCTAACATGGCCTTGTAGTCGGGACCCATTCATGCTTCCATGGACCCATCATTGCATTATTTGCATGTTTCTTATTCTCCCTAAGTTACACTTAAGAGGAGGTGTTGGTGTAATTAAAAATATTTAACTACACTTTTTAAGTTTACTTAGGTCCTAATTAGGTTTTACCTAAGTTAGGGTTTTGCATCTTGCTTTATAAAAGAAATTTATCCCCTATAATTCATCATTCTCAATAATATTAGTTACACATCTTTTGAAAATTGATCTTGCATCTTTATTTTTCTCCTTGTAGAAGGCTAATCCAAGTTTTGTAGGTGATCTTGGTTTTATAGAGTTTATTGGAAACTCTATCAATTATTGTGAGCACTAACACTTGCATGGCCTTCAAGCAATTATCAATTTCTCCTTGTATGAGATGAGCCAAATGACTTTAGTCTAATAAGGAATGCAAATTTGAGTGGTAAGTTACAACATTGTTATTTATCATTCATTTTTATCCATTTTCCTCTACAAGACCTAAGGTACACAATTTACACCATTATCATCATAGTCTTTTCTGGAGGTGGAAATACCGAAATTGGGTTTGAATGAGGAAAAAATCTATACAACACAACCCTTCTTCCCTTGTCTCTCTCTTATAGGTTATAGGTCTGAAGTGGATTAAAGTGGATTGAATATCTCAAAGCATCAAAAACCTAGGACAAGCATTCAAACACCTTCTCTCATTGAATTGTGGAAAATTTGATAAATCATAAATTGTCAAACTTTGGATCTAGATTTTCATCATCAAAGGCTTGTAGACCTTGTTTTACCTACACTTTATTTCAATTGGTTTTCAGGTTTCAACCTTGACATCTTTTGACCACACATATCAATAGATCAAGAAGATCCTTACCAAGAAAAATTTCCAGTTAGTGTTCTTCAACCTCACCAACCATGACATGATCTTTTGGAGGAAACCACGGGGTGATGCCACAATAGTGGTTTACACTTTCTAGGAGATCCTAATTTTTGTTGAAATCACATATTTTTAGAAAATATAATGATTTAAGCCTTGAAATTTTCTATTTAAAGGATTCCAATTGAAGAGGGTTTGATCAAACTACCTTAGACCAAGCCCCCTTGGATATAACCCTCCTAGTTTTAAACCATACCTATAACGGAGTCTCCTTTACACCTATCAAAATGCCAATAAAAAACCACTTTTGATTTACCTTTTGGGGGATCAAATGAATTCATTTAATTTTTATTTTTTTTGTAAGTATGTATTCCTTATTATAATCTTCCAAAAAAGTATAATTTTAATTAAATTTAATTTGAATTTTATATTTATTTTTTATTTCTTGTGAATGTAGGTTTGTCACTGAAAATCAAGCTCTATGTTCTGCACATGTGGAAAAATAGTAGATTATCAAAAATAAAAATTGAAAAATATGAGTGCACGAGATATTGAAGTCCTTGATCCAACAAAAAAAGAAAAATTGAATTTCGATACATACAAAAAAAGTTACCCATTATATGGTTCGCCTATGTCTAAATTGTAATTGGTTTGACTTTGAAACTTGATTAAGGAAAAAATATTCAATAAAACACTATGAAACCAATTGGAAGCATTAGATATCATAGTTAAAAATCTAAATTCAAAAAAAATATAATTTTATCCTTCATGGGAAAAAAAGTTATGCGTTATATGGTGAGCATCACTCAAAAATATTGTTTATTGAAAAAAGCTAGTTTTTGAAGGAGATGGAAAAAGAAGTGCAATCTAATTGCAAAATTTTTGAAAAAAATATATTTAGAATCTATAGATAAAATGTCACAAATCACTAGTTTGCATCATCTTCAAATTCCTCATAGTTTAGCCACTATAGGTGCCTGAAGGTGAAGATTTAGTTAGAAAAATTTATTTCAGTGTCTAGTTTGGCCAAAAATTGTAAACCACTATTGTGGGATCACCCCACGTCTTCACTTTGAAGAAAACATCCCTTGCTTTTTTGGAGGAAAATATAACAATAAAAAATCCCTTTCCTTGATCTATGTAAAAAAATCATTGACTTCTGCCCAGTTTTTGTCTACCCATTTAATCAAAACAATTTTTGGTAGTGTTAAAGTTCCAAAACTTACCAATAATAGCTCTTTCTTGAAGATCCTTGATCTGATAGTTAAAATATTCCTCCAAGAATGTCACCTGGATCTCGCCTACTAGTCTTTTCTTACTTTTCAAAACCTTGGTATGTTGCTTTACTAGCAACTTCTCAACTTTTTGTTGAAAGTGAGGACTTGGGTTGTCCTTGTTATACGGTCTGACAAGTTTTTGAGTAGGCTTTTGATACCACAGTTTCTCTTGGTAAAGGAGGATTGAAGGGGACACTAGAAGGGCTTGGTGTCAAAATGGATATGTTGTTGGGAAAGGTCGTAGGGTTCTTCCCACAATCCCATGTCTTTGAAAATGTGCTTGTGGGTCCCTATGTATAAGATTTTGCTAGTCCGCCAAACCCTTCCCACTATCCAATGTCTTTGGGGGAGTAATTTCATGCCCCCATCATATACTCTGACCCGACTATTAATGATTTTTTTACCAGTATTCAGATTTCTGCTAGATCCTGCCATTTGGAGCCCCTTGTCATGGCGCATCTGTGAATTGAAATTTTGAAATTTTTCGATTAGAGGCTTCTCGCTTTTGTCAAAGGTTTCTCATTGAAAATTTAACCTTGTTTACATCCATATGGTTTATTGTTATACACCATCCAATCTTAGAACAATACAAAAAAATATTATTTAAACATGTCAAATTTTAGTATTGTTACAAGAATTTGTAAAAGAACCAACTTGAATACATTATAATAACTTTTATTTATTAATTTCAAATTTCTATTTCATCATTTGTTCTTTTCATGCATTTTCCTTGTTTCTAAAGAAATAAAGCAATGATTTGATAAATTTTCATTTTGTGTCTATCTTAACATTGTTTCTCCTTTTTCGTTACATATATTTACTCCCACTACTTCAAAGAAATTTTAACATCTAATAATAAGGAAAAATCTATTGTTCCTTGGACAAATCTATTATTCAATCCTTGCTTCTTGAGTTAAAAAATATGACCTATGAAGAATACATTGATGATAAATCGACAATAGTTTTCATCCTATGAGAATTCTATGCAAAGAGATAGTTCACATTAAATCAAAGTAACCTTATAATCAATGTGAGTTGCGTTGAAGAATGATCAATATATTCTAAGCATAGGTATAATTATTCTCTATTTAAAGATGGCTACTTGTTAAAGCTAGTTATATATTAAACAAAAATAATATCCTCATAGTCATCTTGATATAATTTCTCCAAGAAGCAATGAGTTGCAAATATTGAATGAAAAACAAAGTTTCAAATTCGATGATCTTTTTTCTTTTCAAGTGTGTCTTCCTTCTCATGTTGAACAAGCACAATAAATGTGCAATATTTGTAAATATTCTAGGCTTTCCTTTCCAAGTTATTGACTACAACAAAAGCTATTGTTAATGGTTCAAAATATAGTTATTGCACTTCATTTATGTTACACAAATAAATGCAAACTTTAATTGCATAATTATTTATTACCAATTATACTTAGAGGTAATGATTAAAAATCATTGCACTTGGAGCATTAATTTTATAGTCCTCTTCATCAATTATTGGAGTCTTATTAACTTTGACTTTATCTTTTGGAATGTTAATGGCACAAAATCTAATTATTCATATTTATTGACAATCTATTATATTTCTCAAGTGGACCTCCCCCATTGCCCTAAAACTTGATTGCAAAAATGTCCCGATATATCCTATTATGACACATATCATTTATTTCTTTAATTTACTTGATTTATTAACATATTGCTTGCTTTTTTTATAATCATTTTTTAATGTCAATCTGCATCTATAAATAGGACAACATACATTATAATAGGCACGTGATTATTTGAAATCAAATTATGTAACAACTACTCTATCGAGCAATAATTATCGATAGGAACCTAACACAGTGTGTCTCTTGTTAAAAATAAGATGTCGTCCTCCATAATCATAAATCCTATACCAAAAAATACCTCCAAAAAGTCCAAAATTTGAAAAACATCACTGATTCATTGATATTATATTTAAATATAAAATAAAATAACCATCAAACAGTCAATAGTAATTTACACCTTAAGATCATCGTAGATCCGCTCATATCCACTGATTTATACTTTCAAACGAAAATCAAGAGCAGAATCATAGTGTGTCGATGTCCATGGATGGGAAAGCGGCTTCCAACCTAATCCCAACAACGCATCACTGCCGATGTCCAAGCTCTACAAATACGTCTTCACCCTACCAGCTGACTTGTACTTGTCTCACAAACGAAAAATTAACGAAGGAAGCAAATAAATACTGTCAGGGAACAGTAGAAACATGCAAAAATGCTCAGTTCTAGAATCATTTTAGTTGACTTCTAGGAAAAGTAAATAACACAATTGAAATCAGATCTTCGATTTGTAATAGATGGATGGAGATGGCGATGGAGATATATGAAAGACACATTACACCATTTCTTTCTATTTTTCCACACCAGACGTTAATGACTGTGTGATAATGGCGACATTTGTAGGTGGGTTTGAAAATCCATCTTCTTGGCCGTACCCAAATTGCGAGATGCGACGTAGCTGCCTCTTCTTCCAGTTTGTTTTGTTTTGCCACGTATACGTTAAGTAGCCAACATGTAAAACCTATGGTATTTTGGGCTTAGCACATAGACAGCAATGCTATTCACTTGGCCATGAAAACATTAATTTTGTTTCTAGCTTTGCTCTTATCGGGAGTACACGGATCATCCGATGTTTATGGTAGTGGGATTCTATTAGTGGAAAATGACAGCAATAAACATTGCTTGATTTAGCCATTCATAGCATAGACTACACAATACTTTGACAATGTGAAATTGCATTTCTAAGAATGCTCTACATCACTTTTTTCTTCTAATAGAAGACAACTAGAACAAACTTTTTGGGTTTCGGCTTTCTTTAGTACATAGTGTGGTGGATGTTGAATTAGAAGTGTGGGCACCAAAGCAGAAATCATTAGGTGAGGATGGAACCTGTGGAAGGACTAGAATGTTACCCAGATTTTTGTCATTATGTGAGCTTTTCTTTTGTACACTACTTTCAGAACCATCGTATATCCACTTCTATTGTTTCCTTTGGGAGAGATGGTGAATGCCATTGAAAATCAAGAGCTTCCAACCTAATTCAGCTCTACAAATGGGTCTTGGAGTTGTCTCACAAGTCAGCTGCTGTCAGGGAACAGTAGAATAATTTTAGTTGACATGTAAAAAAAAGTCACACAATTGGAATCAAATCATTGATTTGTAATAGATGGATGGAGATAGAATCAAATCTTTGATTTGTAATAGATGGATGGAGATTGAGATATATGATAGTTATTTTAGAGATGTGAGACATACACCAACATTTTCTTCTTTCCTTCTGTTTTTCCACGCCAAACATAATAATGACTGTGTGATAATGGCGCCTTGGTAAGTGGGTGTGAAAATCCAATTTCTTGGCCGTACCCAAACAAATAAATTTCCCTCAAACTGCAAGATGTGACGTCTCTGCCTCTGCTTACACTTTGTTTTGTTTTGCCATGCACATTGACAACAATGCTATTGATTTGGCGATGATTTTTTTATTCTAGCTTTGCTCTTGAAATGGAGATATATAATAGCTATCTTGGAGAGGTGAGACATACACTACACCATTTTTTATTTTTTTTCTTTCTTTATGTTTTATCACACAAAACATAATCACTGTGTGAAAATGGAGATGTTGATAGGTGGGTGTGAAAATCCATCTTCTTGTGTGACGTCTCTGCCAAGCATACAGTTTGTTTTGTTTTTCCATGTAGAACATAGGGCATTTTGGGCTTAGCACGTAGACAGTAGCTATTGATTTGGCCATGAAAACATTAATTCTCTTTCTAGCTTTGCTTTTATCCGGAGTAGACGGACCGTCCGATGTTTAAGGTAAAGGAATTCTACTAGTGGAGGTCCATAATTTTCTCTTTCAAGTTGCCTTAGAACGATAAGATAATGATGTGTAGATGACTACGAAAGAAGAAAAGAAGCGATGGCGTATGAAAGTAAACTTCTTTAGAGAGATTTTAGACATTTGCATTCACTCTAAAGGGGACCAAATATCTAATGCGTAAGTTACAACAAAAGAGTTTGAAATTGCATGGCATTTCATCTTTGATTGTGCAGCGTATGAGGATATCCGTATTCAATTCGAAGGCATTTGATGGTGGGTAGTCTGAATGAGCTATTTGAGGAATCAAGACTTCACAAGACTGTAAACTTCTTGATCAAGATTCATAATAGAAGAGCCAACATCGAAAAGAACTTGAAAACTTGTTAGCGTTGGTCTGCTGGGTCCCTTAGACCGCTTGGTCTCATGGACATCATTAAAATTCCTTCATTCATTCATTAACACCAAAGAGTTGAGTACATGCACATTGTTCCGTATAATATTTATTTGACTTATATTAAAGTAATTGAGTAGTTGAATAGAATATAAGTGTATATTTTAAATATAAAAGCGATTTAATTTTGTTTTTGATGTATGGATATATTTTGAGAGAAAACAATAATCAGGGTGATTAGGGTGAGGTGTTATTTGTTGTGGTGGTGGTTGTTGGTTTGCAACCTTGGCAATATTTGGTCATTATAGTTGTATCTTTATTCTTTGTTGGGCTCTATTGGTTTATGATTTGGTCTATCTAAAAGAGTTGGGGGTCTATATAAAAAAATGATTAGTGTAATATGACAAAATTATGTGAAAAATGTTATTGTTGTAAATTGAATCACATTATGCATCCTAGTATTAGATAGTCATATCAAGTGCACTAGTCCATGCAATGTGTCTCAATCTTATTGTATGAGTTGTAGGCTTGTCTTCATAGTAGTCTAGCCCCTAAAGATGAACTGATTGATAAAGACATGCCACACATAGAACATGGGTGCATATCTAGTGGCTTGATGTAGAGATGTAGTGTATAAATGCTAAATTTAGCTTTCCATGCTCTATAATCAAACACATTCTAAGTAATTTTTGCTACCAATTAAATCATGGTTACAAAATTCAACCTTTTTTCATGTGTAGTCTTATAATATAACAAGTACTTTCAAGAAGGTTTGACTTTAGAATTCTGGATTTTGAAATTTGAATTTAGGGAATTAGGTCACATCATGTCACTACAGTCCATAGATTATGATATCCACATGTCCTAGTTCAAGATATAGATAGGCTACATCCCCTTTTAGAAAAAATATTTTATTTAATTGTATCCATATTATAAATTATCTATTATATTATTATAGATAACTTGAGACAATTTTTAGAGATATTATTATTTACCTATTTGCTAGATTAAATAATTGATCTAGACTAAAATTATAAATATTAAAGAGCTTGATTGATTATGTAGGAATCTAGATGGTATTATAATTTATCAAATTTTTAATTATATTTTATTTTAGTATTTTCTAGCAAACATTATTGAACTTTTAATATGTGTGGAAATGAAAAATGAATGGAGGACTAACTAGGTTTGCACCTCAACTATAATTGAATCAATTATTCACCAAGATTTCCTAGCTATAGATTTTACTAGACTTAACCAATCCTTCATCTTCACTAAAACATTAGTTTATAAATTTAGCCATAGTCAAGTGATACATATTATTAAATAAAAAGGGTATTTATTAAATATTTTCATTTTTAAGAGTTTGGATAAAATTAAATAATTGATACTTTAATACCTAATTTAATTATAAGATATTTTTTAAAATGATATCAACTAGAACTAAAAATAAGGTAGAGGAAGTGAAACAACACAAGGTGAAGGAACTTGAAAAGAAAAAAAGTGTATTGAGAGGCATGTGAGGAATTTCAATAATTCATATATGAGAGAGTGCTCGAAGGCAAGGGAAGAGGAGGTGTTTGTGGCTACAACTAGGGTTTGACTCAGTGGTGTTCATGGGGAGAGGTTGGGCCCTCTCCCACCAAGGTTAACATTCTCTATAAGGCCCTCATACACGTGTGTGTTTAATCTCTTTTATTGTCTTCCTATGTGGTGCGGTTCTCGTGAGTGTATGTGCTTCTTGTTGTTATCCTTAGCATGTGTGTATTCATTTTGTTGTCATTGCCTCTATCCTCATTTTCTATCTTTTTTAAGCCTAGTGTGTGATCATTAATGGAGGGGGGTATGAAATCCCATGACCCCCTGTAAATGAGGTAGTGATATTTATTGAAAATGTAACCCATGATTTTTTTAAAAAGAAGTTGTTGCAGAAGATAACCCTTCTTGCTCAATGGGCGCAAAATTCATTACTCTCTACAACAACAACAAAAAAGGTTTCAACGGAATTGGAGGGGCACAAGGTAAGTATTCCTCTGACCCTCCAAAGAATTTGGCCATTGCTCCCAATCCAAAAATGAAGGAAGACATAATTAATGAAAGAATTAGGTTATTGGGTGTGTCCATTTTTTTTGCATCCATTGACTCCTCAAATCTACCTGCTAGAAAGTTTTTAGATACTTGGTTTATTAATGTAGGAAAAAAGAAATTGGGTGTGCATGTTTCTTTCTACAGGATGGTCTAGACAAACATATTCATAATTTTATTAAAAGATCCTCAAACACAAGAGAAAAATATAAAAAAACCATATTGGAACATAGGAAAATATATAGATTTATGGCCCTCAATGGTTATCTAAGGCCAACAACGAGGATATAATGGAACTCTCTTGCCCTAGGTGGGTACTTCTAAAAAATGTTTCGACAAAATTATGGTCATTCATCCCCCAATTATTGGCTCCTATGGGAAATGGTGTTAGGATTGGAAGACCTAGGGATTTGCTTCTGGACATGAATGCTTGAGCCCTAGTGTCTCTCACCCAAGGGATTGAAATCTTAGAAACTTTAGAAATAAACCTCGATGATGCTCTACATTTCTGACAAATAAAAATTCTTTGTGGCCTAAATTCTTGTTATTTATTTAGAAGAGAGTGGCATGTTTGAAAGAATTGCCCCATTATAAATAGAAACCCTAATAAACATAATTCCAATCCAGAGAATGAAGAAAACTCTAAGACTTAGAACTCGAAGAATGCAAATCTTGAGCGAAAAGAGAATAGAACACTCTTAGTAGAACCATGTAAATAAGGTATTCCCTCAAGCAATAGGCTTACATCCCCACTAAACAACACTGTTGATTTGGAACCAAATCAAACGAGTGTCAAATAGACTAAATTAAAAGAGGTGAAAGACAACCTACTAAACATTCACAATAGAAACACAAAATTAATAGTCAAGGAAACATAGAGGAGGAATATTGCCCCTCCCAGAGACCATGCTGGAACTAGCATGTCTAACATGTTTGATCCTCTCTCAAAGGAGGATGGGAAAATTGAAATAAATGATGAAACTACAAGCTCACTATGGGGAAAGCAGAAAACCACTCCAAATCTAGTGCATTACAAAACCCAAACTTAATAATGATGGTTTGGTAACTGGGAAAATGAATTCCCAACAACTAGTGTTGGAGAGAATACAAAATAACATTAAACTAACAAACCAAAAGAATAATGAAAGCCTAAATATATCCACCAAGGAATTTGAGGAAATAGATTACCATATTAAAAGGGTAAACCATGTCAACACAACCAATGACCCCAAAATCAATTCAAATTTGGAAAAGGAGGGGGCTGCTATGAAGATCAATAGAAACCCATTGATGGTGAAGAATATTATTTCTAAAATTGAGCTCATAAAGTAGAATACTAGTAACCCGAAAGGCACTAGCATTCAAATGGAGAAATGTTGTCCCAATAAAGGACTTAACTCTTCTAAGAAGAAAATTTTTATGGAAAAACTAAACCAATTGGATGCTAGTGCTTTGGGGGCTCCTAATAATCTGTTGGAAGGAAATAAAAATAGAGTCACAAATGACAGGCCAATCAATTTGAAGATGTATATGAAATCAAAGGAGGATATGTTTTATAAAAAGAAAGATCACATTAACAAAGATAAAATAAGCTCTTACAATAAGATTGTGGAACCCCTCGTGTCAAATGGCACAAAACCCATAACTAGCCATGGGGGCAAGAAAGCCCTAATGCTAAAAATAAACTCAGAGACCATAAATGAATTGATTAATAACTAGAATGTGGAAAAAGCTGAAATCAAAAATAGGTCCCTTGGTAAACCCTATAATACCATTGTGTTAGTAGGAATTGGTGAATTCCTTGATAAACTAAAGGTCATTGATAGGAAGGAAGATCCTAGCCCAATCCCCTTGGACCAAAAAGAAGGGGAAGAAAGAAAGGTGTGAGTATCTATCTCAAAAAAGGTAGTATTAACACTAGAAAAAGAAAAAGAAAGAAGACAAATATTGTCCTCCCTATACCTTATTCAAAGAGATTGGAAGTTGAGGAAAAGACTCCTAAATACTTTAAGCTATTTAGCAATGATAAAGAGACCCCCTCAAAACCAAATAATGATGAATCTTAATTGCATATCATGGAATGTAAGAGGTCTGGAATCACTAGAAAGAAAGTACATCATTAGAAGATTCCTAAATTTGGAAAAGACAAGGACTTTGTCTTGCTTCACGAACTCAAAGCAACTAGGTTTACTCTTGATACCAACATGAGGTCCATCTAGAATAACTCCTCACACCTTGTCACCAATCATGAAAAAGGGGGGACTGCCATCCTCATGTCAAAAGAATGGGGTCAGTATATGACAAGTCTGAGAACCTCCCCTTGCAATAGATCTGTCCATGCAACATTTGAGAAAGGATGCTACAGGTTTGGCATTTTCCCAATCTATGCATCCAATGCATATAGAGAGAGAACTAAACTTTGGAATTGGTTACTCAATCTACTTGATATCTCCTGGATCATAGTGGGTAACTTCAATATGGTGGAGAGCAGTGAAGATAACAAAGGGGGCTTGACATGGATTGGAAAGGAAATAAAAAATTATTTTGGCAGAAGATGAAATACAAACTCAACCTCATTGACCCCTTGGAAGGGATGAAAAGTTGTAGTAAGGGCATTTGGTACACCTGGTACAATGCAAAAAAAGGTGGGAAAATGATATACTATAGGTTAGATAGGTTCTACGCTAACAAAGATTTCTTCAATTTTGCTCCCCAGAAAGAGGGTAATATATTGTGATGGTATATCCATACACTCTTTCAGACTATCACCCAATAAAAGCCACCATAATATTAAATAATGGCGGGAGAAAAGAAGCAAAGAAAGGGGAAAATTTCATCTTTAACAAAAATTTGTTGAAGGATGATGACTGTAAGGCAACCATAACTACCTTAAGGGAAATAAACATATGGATGCTCAAATACTTAAATGCTATTGAGAAGTGGAAACATAATGTAAAAGGTTGGAAGGTTCTTCTCCAAACTATTGGCAAAAGAAGGCCATGGATAGTAGAAGGAAAGAAAAATATCTCCAAGAGGATTTCCTAAAAGATGAAACAAAGATCGAAAGTGATTCACTAGATGAGAAACTTTGCGAGGAGCTCAATAGGCCAAAAATGCCCTAAGAAGACTCCAAGTTAATAATATCCAAGGGTTGAAGGTCAAAGCCAA
>VDFB02040624.1:0-12933 GCA_007258455.2 Sequoia sempervirens | reverse complement strand
CTATGCTAGGCTCCTTTGGTAGACATCAAAACTTTTCAAACATGAGACTTTGAATTCTTCAAACATCAACATCAAACTTGTTCAACTCAAAGTGTGTGTGAATGAATCTTTTTGCACATGCTTAGTTGAATTATCACTTTGTTCAAATTAATGGTGGATAGATGCATCCTTCTCCCATCACTAATTTGGATTATCTTTTGGTTAGCTTGTGAGTAGACACATCCTATTCTCACTCCTAAATCAAATTATCCTTTATGAGCATTAGTTATCTTTTTTAGATCATCATTCAAACATCTTGGGGATATCTCTTGCTCAAACATCAACATTCAAAAGATAGAATTCAAAGTCTAAACATCAAACAAACATCAATCAAAGCAAACCCAAAGTACCTAGCATCACATCAAGATTTTCAATACAAATTCAAAACCTCCATTCTCACCCATATATCATACACCTTTCATCTTCACATCTTTGATCTTTTACACATCCTAGTTTGCTCTTTTATGGTTCAAACAAGATCACAACACAAGAGGAACATGGAGTTAAATCAAGAAACATCAACCACAAGTGATCTAAGCCAAGACATTCCAGAAATCCAAAACACACCACTTCCAGACCTCACTATCACTACACACGATCCACAAAAAGAGGTCTTGGTGGAAGACATCACACCAACAAAACTAAGTGAGGAAGAAGTTCTTGAGATGCTCAAACAACCAAAACTACAAAAGTTTCTTCGCGCAATGGCTAAAATAAATCCATCAATTCTCAACACTATTGAGGATGAGCTTCTTGTACCAAATGACCAAAACACCCTTCCACAATCAACCACTTCCATTACCACCATAGAACCCACTATCAATGAGGATGATACCCTCTTCAACACGCATCAAAATCCACTTTACAACCCACTTGGATTTATCGATACATCTGAGGTTCCTTACCATACCACCTCATCATTTTCTCTTGACACGCAAGTGTCTAGACCTTTGGTACAAGCAAGCTCGTCCGAAATAGAGAGACCTTACGGATTTGTCTCTTCATTTGCACAAGAAAATTTTCCACCATTCAAACCATTTACACCTCCCACCATGTCAACACCATATTTTGGTTTAGGGATCTCCCCTTTACCTAAACTTCCACCTTTCCCTAACATAAATCGCCCCATCCAAATCAATTCATCCAACCAAGGGGGTACATCACATCTTTCAAACACACCATCCACATCAAACCAACGCATGATAGCTAATCAAAATATGGTCTCTCAAAGACCCACTATTTCACTCATCTCTACCATTCCTACCACTTCACCTAGTCCCACCATTCCTATCACTTCACCCATCCCAAATGCACCTATCACCACATTCACTCCAACCACTACATGCACTATACCTCAAACTTCCACTACCCCCATCACACCCCTTACATCGCAACCTCCCACCACAACCATCGCTCTAAGCGCATCTCAAACTCCCACCACTCCATCCAACACAATTCCGATCCCACCACCACCACCATTGCGACCAAGCCAAGTAAGCCATTACAATGCTGCATTCAAAGCATACCAACAATTGCTCCAACAATATCAAACAATTCAACAAGCACCTATATCCACGCATGCTTCTCAAGCTTCACGGCAAAATCAAGCTCAAACATCGCTGCAACAACAACAAGCACAACAAGCGGCACAAGCCCAAGCTTTGTTGCAACAACAACAACGAGCTACTCAAGCTGCTCAAGCTGCACAAGCTGCACAAGCTGCGCAAGCGGCACAAGCTGCTCAAGTCGCACAAGCTGCACAAGCTGCTCAAGCTACAAAAGATGCCCAAGATGCCCAAGCACGAGTGCAAGCACAAGCGCAGTACTTTGCACAACAACAAACAGCCCAACAACTCGCATATCAGAAAGCGTTAGAGCAATACCAAGAGCAACAAGAAGCAGCACAACAAGCCCTAGCTGATCAACAACAAGCATTGTTGGACCAACAACATCAAGCACAACAACAAGCTCTATTAGCGCAACAACAACAAGATCAACAACAAGCGTTGTTGAAAGCATACATGGCACAACAAGCAAACATTCCACCCATTCAAACACCCACTCCACCCCCCCAGAACACCTTCATTCCACCTCCTGATCCACAATTGGATGTCACCGCACAAATAAAATTTCTGTCACAACAAGTGCTTGACCTTCAATCAGGAAGGACACCAAAACCACAAAAAAACCTATGCCCTTATCCATTTGATAGGAGCGTAGAAATGAAACCGTTCCCAAAAGGGTTTGAGATCCCTAAATTTGACAAATATCGCGGAACAGGTAACCCTGAAGATCACATCAGGGAATTCCAAGTACATTGCATGGAGGTGGCTTACGACGAAACGTACTTGATGAGATTATTCCCAAGAAGCTTGGCTGGAAACGCTATTGATTGTTTTTCTCGACTTTCGGGAATCAAAAAATTCCAGGAAATCATAGATGCCTTCATACATAATTATTCCTTCAACACTCCCATGGAGGTTAGCTTACAGGAATTATCATCTCTCAAACAAGGAAAAAATGAATCATTCGGTGCTTTCTTACAACGATGGTGATCCAAAGCTAATCAAAGCAAGTGGTCTATGCCTGAAGAGCAACAAGTGGGAACTATCATTGCGAATCTTGATGGACCCTTGGCCTTCCACCTCAAAGTGCAAAACATCACCACTTACGACCAATTGATCCCTAGCGCGCTCAATATCGAACGAGCCCTTGCCACACAGGGAGAAACTTCATCATATCAAGAAGGCCGCTCATCATCCAATTATCATGACAAACCACGAACATGGGCAAAGAATCGTAATGTAACCAATGATGGTGTCGTTGACGCCAAAGTTGTCATTAGTGCCCCACGGAAGAACAATCCACCATCCCAACAACAACAACACCAAAATACCAATCAAAGCAATCGACAAGTCAATACTGTGGTCCAACCATCCCATAACCAAAACACAAACAACATTGATAATCAGGGAGGACCACAGCGAAACAAGTTCTTCCCCAAACGAAAATACACACTCCTTGGGGAACCTGCTGAAGCAATCATGAAAAGATTGGTAGATGAAAAATTGATAACGGTCCCTACACATAATAATTATCAAGAACCATCGGTCAAGCCACCATGGTATAATGAGAATTATCTTTGCGACTTCCACAAACTCAAGGGACACACGACAAACAACTGCATGAGGCTCAAAAATCTAATTCAAGACCTCATAGATGACAAAATCATAGATGTGGAAGCACCATCAGGAAACAAAGATCTCAAGATTTACACGAATCCGATGCCGAATCATGGCAACAAAGGAAACAAAGATCAAGACAAAGGAAAAGGGGCTTATAAAAATGTCAACCACACATACGAGGGTGTTGTTGCTTGTTTAGACGAGTTTTGTGGAGTCATCACCATCAAAGGGGCCCAAGCCGATTGTGGAGTCACCACAAGAGGTGGAAAGGTTACCATTGCAGCACCATCCCAACCAAGCAGAAATTCCACATCCAATCCAAGGTCTAACCCTAGTGGCTATAATGTCTTGGATCAATTGAAAAGAACCCCTGCACATATCTCCATCATGGAGTTACTCAAAATCTCATCTGCACACAAAAAGATTCTAGAAGAAGCTTTGGCGTCATCTACTATCCCCGCAGATCTAGATACGGAACAATTCCAAGCTATGGTCGCAAGTATCACCACACCTAACATTCTTACATTTTCTGAACAAGACTTCCCCACACAACCATCTCACAACCGTGCACTTCATCTGGAGGTGTACGTAAATAAAAAGAAAGTCAAGAGAGTCTTGGTGGATGGAGGTGCAGGCTTAAATATTTGTTCCTTAAAGCTTCTAAAGAATTTGAACATTTCAGAGGATTCAATTGACAAAGGAAAAGGCATCACAATAAGAGCATACGATGACCAGGAAAGGGTATCCCAAGGCACCATTCAGCTTCCTGTCCAGGTTGGACCCGCCATCATGCAAACCAACTGTCAGGTCTTGGACCTCGATTTACCATACAACATTCTCCTAGGGCGACCATGGATACATGCAATGCAAGATGTAGCTTCAACCTTTCATCAATGTGTGAAATTCACACATGAAGGTCAAGAGGTTACTATCCATGGAGATCCTGAGCCATTTGCCTACTGCAAAAATCTAGAGGCAAAATACTACAAGATCCCGCAAGTACCCAAGAACGATGAAGGCCCATCAACACCTTACGTGGATCCTGCCTCTCTCACTTCTGCGACAGAGACACCCTCCACCCCCGCCATCCCCACCTTTTATGATATCAAAGTCATAATACAAGATGATGGTTGTGGAAACTATTCAATGCCTAAGAATGCTTTTGTAGTAGGAGAGCTACCACAATCTCCTAGATCAAGAGGACGACCACAATCACAAGAAGCTTCAACATCTCAAGGCTCCTATGAACGAAACCCCACCTTCACAAGTGCAGGAGATCTTGGTCAGGAAACATTAGAGGGGGACCTATCTCATCTCCTCTATCGAGATGATATACCAGCAGTTGAATTACCTATGGACGAACGAAACAGAGGTATGAAGATGATGCTCTCAATGGGCTATAACCGGAACCAAGGGTTAGGCCAAGATAATAACGGCGTGTAATACCCATTATACCTGAGAAGCAAATAAAAAATCTTGGCATTGGTCATCCTACTCCTAAGGTAACTGTACTTGGTCGAGGTGCCCATGGTAGACAGAATCGAATGCCTCCTCAGGAATCCATAGCTACTCCACAATCCTCCATGACTTTAGGAATGCCCACTGATTTAACTGAGTCACCAGAAATAGGATTACCTTTGTGTTTGAGGATACTAACATCCTTATGATTAGCACCTTATCTTATGAGTCTGAAAACCAAAGCAATGAAATCCGATTAGTCTATCCCCAACTGATTGATTACGACCAACGAGGACCACCAATTCTTGACATGTTTGAAAATGATGAGGCGCTCTCGGAATTCATGGGACTTAGGGATGACATTCCATGTGGGGATCATAAGGCAGGTTTTATCATAGAGCTAGATACACATGCATACTATGGAGAAACGATTGAATCCCTCAGTCGCAAAAATAAAAAATTGAGAATAATCTCCAAGTCCTTGAGTGAAAACCACCTTGTGGCACTCTCCGACTCTAAAAAAGTAAAAAGAAAGGACGCATCCAATGGTGAAAACCTCTCTGAGGCGCCTGAGGATGGGGGATTCAATCTTCCTCTTACAGCTATACACCAAGAAAAGTCAGCTATGCTAGCAGAAAAGTGCAACCCCATCAATCTGGGAACACAAGAAACTCCTCATATTACATTCTACGCTGAGTCATTATTATGCAAAGAACAAGAGGAGTTGGCTACCTTCTTAAAGGAAAGGAAGATAAATTTTGCGTGGACCTATGCTGATATGCCAGGATTGGATCCAGAGGTAGTGGTTCATCACTTGGCAGTCTATCCTGAAGCTAAACCTGTGAGACAGAAGCTTCGCAAAATGCATCCTCAAATTGCTTTGTTAGTCAAAATAGAGCTCAAAAAGCTATTAGATGTTGGATTCATTCGACCAATTGATTATCCAGAATGGGTATCGAACTTGGTACCCGTATCAAAGCCTGACGGAGCCATAAGAATCTGTACGGATTTCAGAGATTTGAACAAAGCATGTCCCAAGGATGATTTCCCACTCCCCAACATCGACATGATAGTAGACATGACAGCAGGGCATGAGATGCTATCACTTATGGACGGATTTTCAGGATACAACCAGATTATGATAGCAAAAGAAGATCAACACAAGACGGCTTTCACTTGCCCATGGGGAACATACTGCTGGAACGTAATGCCATTCGGCTTAAAGAACGCTGGGGCCACATACCAAAGGGCCATGACACTAATATTCCATGACATGATCCACAAAACAGTTGAGGACTATGTCGATGACATCTTGGGCAAATCCAAAAAGAGGAAGGATCATATATCAGTCTTGAGTGCTATCTTTGACAGACTAGAAGAATACAAGGTTCGTTTGAATCCCAAGAAGTGTGTCTTTGGCGTACAATCAGGAAAGTTGTTGGGCTACATAGTGTCAATGAGAGGCATTGAGATTGATCCAGCAAAGGTAAATCTCTTGCTTTGTTAGAATGAGTACTTGAATGATCATGAGGTGTTGAGGGAAATATTGTTTTCATTAGTATTCTTTGGAATGCTTGGGATATTGTTGTAATGGCATTGAATAAAGAAGGTCATCAATGGGAGTCACACAATTGTTGCCATCAATGAAATTGACCATATCTCACATGTAATGCTTGGGAGTTACATTGGGAGAAGTGGATCATCTTTCCATAATGTTATGGGTTCCTACTTAGTTGATATGTTCATAGTGGAGGGCTAGTTTTGGGAATTTGTGCTCTCAATGAGTTATTGGTCAAATACACTATCTATTCATGGATTCTATCTTGAGTGCTATCATAATTACAAGTTGGGGTGGTTCATGGTTTTAAAATATCAAGAATAGTTTTGGTGGCAATTAGTTTGGGGAAACCACTTACATGGTTTTATCTTCCCATTGCTTTGTAAATTGGAGGAATTATATGGAGGTTTCATGGGTTATGACGGTGTACTTAAGCATTTTTGTATTAAAAATGTATGTAGAAACTGTATTACATGTCTTGAAGTTATTTCAAGAGTGGACGGTGTGGAGAACTGGGATTTGAAATAAAAGGAAGAGTTAAAGGTATAAAAAAGGTGGTTTTTTTTCACTTGAAAATAGAGTTTTTACCCTAGGGTTTGCAAAAATCTCTGAGATACCAAAATTTTTATTTGTTTTCTAAGAATATTGGGGCCTAATAAATGTGTCTAAGGTGGTGGCAGAGTCTGAAAGGTTGTGGAAGTGCTACATCCAATAAACCCTCAAGAATTACACTAAAAACAAGGGTTTTTTGATTTGACGGTTATAGGTCCATAAAAATGGAATCCAATTGTAGAATCTTTGTTTTCTTGGAAATTTATTTGCTGCCCCAAGGTTTCAGGGGTCTGTGTGGTGTTTGAAGGTATGTTGCTTTGCATTTTTGGGCTAATTGAGTAGCCTATTGAAGGGTGAATGTATAGGAAGTCAATGATGGTCCAAAGGAGTCTATGTTGTTTCTCATATATGTTGTGTAACTTGGATATGGGTGTTTGAATCAGTCATGTGTTCGTCTACTGTTTTGGAAGATTGTGGAGTAATTGGACAAAAACTAGCTTCTCACTATTATAAGCGTTTAAGGGGGTTAAAGAGGGAAATGTGTATTTAGTTTCTTGTAAATTTTTAAGGGAGTTTTGGACTATCCAAAGAGGTCAAAATAATCTTTTTAGATGCCTCAAATAGGCAGGTTGCAAAGAATTTGTGATTGTGCCCTAGTGTCTATATCAAATTTTCACCTAATTTCACTCGGTCCAATATAGCTCGGAGTGATTCGGCGTATTTGGGTGCAAGAGAGGACCATACCTAGCGTAAATGTACCCATCCATACGTGTTGGAACAGTCTATTTGGTCGTACGAGTTACGGAATGAAAGTTGCACCACTTTACAACTTTATAATGCTTGCATCTGGCAACTTTTCCCTCCACTTAAAAGTCATCACCATAGGAAAATTCCTTTGAGATAGCAAAAAATGAGAGAGGTTTTTGTAGATGGTCCCAACACAATCCCATAGCCTTGGACAGAGAGTCTATAAGCATCACGGTCTCCGAGGAATAGCCCTTCAAAGATTGCTACCTTTTAGCACTTTGGACTCTTAAGGGAAATCCCTAGCATAAACGTACCATAAACGTACCATATTTGGGTGCAAGAGAGGACCATCCCTAGCATAAACGTACAAATCCGGATGTGTTGGAACAGTCTGTTTGGTCGTACAAGTTGCGGAATGAAAGTTGCACCACTTTGCAACTTTACACTACTTGCATCTGGCAACTTTTCCCTCCACTAAAAAGTCATCACCACTGAAAAACGCCTTCGAGATAGCAAAAATCGAGAGATTTTTTTTAAGATGGTCCCAACATGATCCCATAGCCTCAGCCGAAGAGTCTGTAAGTATCATGGTCTTCTAGAAATAGCCCTTCAAAGATTGCTTCCTTTTAGCACTTTGGACTCTTAAGGGAAATCGTCGGTCCAATGTAGCTTGGAGTGATTCAGCATATTTGGGTGCAAGAGAGGACCATCCCTAGTGTAAACGTACCCATCCAGACGTGTTGGAACAATCTGTTTGGTTGTACGAGTTGCGGAATGAAAGTTGCACCACTTTGCAACTTTACACTGCTTGCATCTGGCAACTTTTCCCTCCACTGAAAAGTCATCACCATAGGAAAACTCCTTCGAGATAGAAAAATCCAAAAGAGGTTTTTGTAGATGGTTCTAACATGATCCCATAGCCTCAGACAAAGAGTATGTAAGCATCACGGTCTCCGAGAAATAGACCTTCAAAGATTGCTGCCTTTTAGCACTTTGGACTCTTAAGGGAAATCATCGGTCCAATGTAGCTCAGAGTGATTCGGCGTATTTGGGTGTAAGAGAGGACCATCCCTAGCATAAACGTACCCATTCAAACATTTTGGAATAGTCTATTTGGTCGTATGAGTTGCAGAATGAAAGTTGCACCACTTTGCAACTTTACACTGCTTGCATCTGGCAACTTTTCCCTCCACTAAAAAGTCATCACCACAGGAAAATTCCTTTGAGATAGCAAAAACCGAGAGAGGTTTTTGTAGATTGTCACAACATGATCCCTTAGCCTTAGATAGAGAGTTTGTAAGCATCACGGTCTCCGAGAAATAGACCTTCAAAGATTACTACCTTTTAGCACTTTGGACTCTTAAGGGAAATCATCGGTCCAATGTAGCTCAGAGTGATTCGACATATTTGGGTGCAAGAGAGGACCATCCCTAGCGTAAATATACCCATCCGGACGTGTTGGAACAATCTGTTTGGTCGTACGAGTTGCGAAATGAAAGTTGCACTACTTTGCAACTTTACACTGCTTGCATCTGGCAACTTTTCCCTCCACTAAAAAGTCATCACCATAGATAAATGTCTCCGAGATAGCAAAAACTGAGAGAGGTTTTTGTAGATGGTCCCAACACGATCCCATAGCCTTGGAAGGAGAGTCTGTAAGCATCATGGTCTCTGAGAAATAGACCTTCAAAGATTGTTTCCTTTTAACACTTTGCACTCTTAAGGGAACTAATGGGCAACATAGTTAACTTCTTCACAAACTTGGTTTGAAGTGATTTCATTCTTTTTTGTGCATTTAAAATGGATTTTTAAGCCTTCCACCCTAAAATTAACTCCTAAATAACTTCAAACACCTTAACTACCTCATTCTTATTCATTTGTTTTGCAAACAAGCATTTTCATTCCAAGAGGCTGAGCTTTCATTTTTGCTTGTTGGATTGAATGCAGACTGTGACACAACTTTTTTTTTTCAAAAATTGTTCAACATCATTGAACTAAGAATTTATCACACATCTGCTGAGAAACAAAGGAGTACCACAAAATAAAACACATTACACTTTAGTTCTCACTGACTTGATGTACTCTTCAACATCTCTCTTCTCTAAAAGCAACCTCTAAATCACTTCAAACACCTTAACTACCATAAAAGTGACCCTAAAAGCGACCTCTAAATCACTTCAAACACCTTAACTACCTCATTTTTATTCATTTGTTTTGCAAACAAGCATTTTTATTCCAAGAGGCTGAGCTTTCATTTTTGCTTTCAAAGAAAAATCTTCCTATGCCACCGTTACACTGCACAGGTAAACTAGGTTTTGTATTGTGGAACTATATTAAGCTACCACTCTCAAGTACCAATGTAACAATGATACAAAATAACTTTTGAGACTGCAAGAAGACATCTAATGACTCTTAAGTGTACTAAAAGAATTCTTATTATTTTTGAAGAATGCTGATAACTCTACTCAGTTGTCTTATTTTTTCAATATCATACAAATTGAACCCTGGCATCAATAGACTTTGTATATCAAGCTACCACACTTCAAGTTTCAATGATGAATATTTATCATGCATGTTTTATATGACATTCAAGTTTATAGTGGGTTTTTTGTTTATATGATGTTATGTGATATTCTAATCATAATTCATGCTTCTAGGTTGCACATCTATATATATATATATATATATTATTTTTACATGTTTTCTCCATTGTTCGGCCCCTACACTTCAAGTAAATGGCTGCAAAGCATGTGGAATGAGGGGGCAGTAGGCCTGAGACCCCTTTAAATTTGTCTGAGTGCTTTCTTTTCATTTTTTGTGAGTTTTGTGCCAAGTTTCCTCAAAATAATATGGTCTCATAGAATTCCATGACAAGCTAATGCAATTGATAGTTGCTCCTAGTTATTAGTTATGTAATGTGAAGTAATTGCATAAGTTCTTAGGTTGACTTTGTAAAAACTATATTGTTATTGAAATTTTTTCATCTACCAGCATCTAGTTGTTACTTATGCAATGTGAAGTAATGCTTTGAATTTGAAAGATGTGCAATGCAATGTAATCAACAATATGAATATAAACTACATAGTATTTAACCATTCTTTTTATCCTATTGTACATTGATATTTAACCATTGCTCACTTGATTAAATTTTCAAAGAGTTTAATCATGCACATGAGGAGGAAATTAAATTTTGATTGTCAACTTCTATATATATCAAATTATCCAATAATCAAGTGTATGTCCATATACAAAAATGGCATCAACGCCAACTCAAACAAAGTTTTACAATATGTGGCATATGCCATCTCGGTATCTATTCAAAATTTACATGCCAAAATGTCTATCTCATCCTAAACTACTGGTGGATCATCCAAATGGAGCCTCTTTGAAGCACTCATTGGCTTTGAAGGTAGCTGCACAAGAAAAAGTCAAACCACAATTGAGATTAGTTATACTATATAATTTAAAATTGAATAATTAACATAAAAATCAATACACATTGAATTATAATTGAACTCTAAAATTGAAATATTGATTACCTGAAATATACGTCTCTTCGAAGGGTCAGGAGTCCTAGAATATACCCCTCTCAAAGAACTAACCAAACCAACTTTTGTAACGTCAATCTATATATGTCAACAAAAACATGAAATTGATCCAAGTTAGCATAGAATTGTCAGTAATAAGAACATATTTACCAAGAACAAAATAAAAAAAACACATACCTCTTTAGGCTGATCTTTTTATGTATCTCCTTTAGGTGTTTCAACACCTCCTCCTTGAGCTATTTCAACACCTCCTCCTTCGGGTGTTCGAATACCTACTCCTTCAAGTGTTGGAACTTATTAACAATGATGTATAGTTCACAACCGCTTGTACATAAAAATGACAAGTACATATGAAACTACAAATCTATGTCAATGTATGCATAATCAATAAAATATCTTATAAATCTTAATTCAATCAAATTTGAGTTCAATTACCTTTCCCTTATCTAACATTGTGCATCCATAGTCTGGAGAGCGTTACACCTTGCTCGCACTAGGTGTTTCCTACAAGCAGAGAATAAGATAAACATATAAGTTAATATATAATTTCATTAATGAAAATTCAAATGACAAGCAAGTATATAGTAAAAAAATGTAAATGAGTGTGAAAATACATACTGTGTGCATCTCGAGGCCAAATGAAATGGCCCTATAGGTGCTATCAGTCACACGTGTGAGCTCCTCCTCAAACATTAACTGTTAAATAGACCATGTAAATAAATATTAGTAATTGATACTATCTCTTATTAATATTCATTTTTTAAAAAAATGCAAGTTATGAATTTACACCTTAAATGTTACCAGTGTAACTACTCCAATGTCCACCTCTCTAGTAGGAGAGGACTCTGTAGGGTGTGCTCCACTCCCCTACGTGTGATCTGCTATAATCTCCACATCCTGGATGTCATAATCAAAAGTGTCTAATGGTTGCTCAGGGGGTTGTATAATAGGACCCAAGCATATTTGTTGGCACGTATTGCAAATATGTGGCACAAAAATATGTGACCTAAGAGGATGATGCAGTAGCACTAGATCCATCACCAAGATCACCAGACTGTGGTGAGCTACTGAAGAAGCATGGGAAACCAAAAGACCACTCAAAGAGTGAATGGCCTGGATAGTTTGTGTGGCTGCATCCTCCATAATATTTGGATGTTTTACTGGAGGTGGGCGGAGGAAGGGGAGGATGGGGAACATGTGGGCACCTAACTACTCTAGCTGCCCCTGGCCTATCCTGGGGCATACCTCCACCAAGGCCCTGGAAGGGTTTAATGTCAAAGTAATTGACATGATGCCCTAAAAAAAAGTCAGCATATAATTTTTTAATAAATTAAAAAGGTACATCAAGATTATTGTTGGGTGGTTTATCAAAAACCATACACCAATGATCCCAAAAGTTATCTACTATGCCCCTATGTGTGCACCATTTTATAGAAAGTTTTGGTTTGTTAACATTAACTGGCAAACCAGTGTTGGGGTTAATAAATAAAGAGGCTATTAGGGCTTTTGTTATTTGGAGATCTTTCACATCATCATAAGACAATCCACATGCATAATATTGCCTCATGGTTTCTCGCCACAAATGAAAGGCATTATGTTGGGTGGAGAGGGTTTCTACATTTGTAATTATTCATGTCAATGTGGTTGACATATGGGATAATCGATGGATTTTATTATAAACATCACAAATTCCCCTCAATTGCTCCAATTTTTCATGAATTAAGTCTTCAATTGATGGTTGTGGAGGTGGTGGAGCATTTGGAATTTTTGCATTTTGATTCTCAGCTGGTGCATTTTCATTCTCAACTGGTGGAATTTGTGCATTCTCATTCTTGGCATCCATAAT